>NW_026490660.1:0-46939 GCF_026875155.1 Cherax quadricarinatus
GGTTCTTTCGGGTATACAGAAGTAAATTAGGGAAAGATTGGCCCACTTAAAGAACTCGGTCAATCACGACAGTGATAAGGATATTGTAAATACTAAATACCTGCTTCCTCTCATTTTTCACCCAGGAAAATACTAGCGATATTCCTGAAATAATAGATTACGTAGAACAGGATGATGATAAACTATGCACGATTGCGGTAACTAGTGACATGGTCCTCAGACAAATAGAGAAACTAAAAACCTAACAAATCCCCAGGTCCTGATGAACTGTTTGCAAGGGTGTTAAAGGAATGTAAAGAGGAACTTAGCATACCTTTGGCTAATCTTTTTAACATATCACTGCAAACTGGCATAGTGCCTGATAAGTGGAAAATGGCAAATGTTATACCCCTTTCCAAGGCAGGTGACAGGTCCTTGGCTTCGAACTATAGACCAATAAGCCTTACCTCCATAGTGGGAAAATTTATGGAATCAATAATTGCCGAAACAATTCGTAGCCATCTTGACAGGCACAGATTGATTAATGATTCTCAACACGGTTTTACAAAGGGGCGTTCCTGTCTTACGAATTTACTAACTTTTTTCACCAATGGAAATGAATATGATATTGTGTATATGGACTTCAGTAAGGCTTTCGATAGAGTCCACACCAGAGACTATTGAGGAAACTTAGGGCACACGGAATAGGAGAATTTTTTTCCTGGGTAGAGGCATGGCTGACAGACAGCAGAGAGTTTGCATAAATGGGGAGAAATCAGAATGGGGGCACGTCACAAGCGGTGTTCCTCAGGGGCCAGTGTTGGGCCCGTTGTTGTTCACAATTTACATAAACGACATAGATGAGGGAATAAATAGCGACATAAGCAAATTTGCTGATGACACCAAAATAGGCCGTCCAATTCATTTTAATGAGGACATTAGAGCACTCCAGGATGATTTGAATAAGACTGACGCAATGGTCGGAGAAGTGGCAGATGCAGTTTAAAAATTGACAAATGCAAAGTTCTAAATGTTGGACAGTTAAATAACCATAAACCCCATATAAAATAAATAATGTAGATTTTTAATTACTACCGATTGCGAAAAGGATTTAGGAGTTTTTTGGTTAGCAGTAATCTAAAAAACCCAAAACAACAGTGCATTTGTGTTCGCAATAAAGCTAACGAATTCCCTTTGGGTTCATATCTAAAGTATAAATAATAGAAGTCCTCAGGGTTTTTCTCAACTCTATATATCCTTGGTTAGGCCCTCATTTAGACTAGCTGCTCAGTTTCTGGTCACCGTATTACAGAACGGGTATAAATGCTCTGGAAAACGCCCAAAGGAGGATGACAAAGATTATCCCATGTATCAGAAATCTTCCCATGAGGATAGACTGAGGGCCCTGAATCTGCACTCTCTCGAAAGGCGTAGAATTAGGTGGGATATGATCGAGGTGTATAAATGGAAAAACAGGAATAAATAAAGAGGATGTAAATAGTGTGCTGAAAATTTCCAGCCAAAACAGGACTCGCAGCAATGGGTTTCAAGTTGGAAAAATTCAGATTCAGGAAGGATATAGGAAAGCACCCGGTTTGGTAAAAGAGTTGTGGGTGAGTGGAACAAACTCCCGAGTAAAAGTTATTGAGGCTAAAACGTTTTGTAGTTTTAAAAAAAATGGGTTTTAGATAAATACATGAGGGGCGTGGGTGGTTGTGAGTTGGACCGATGCTTTGCGGGGGCCTGGAAACAGTGCCCCAAACCTTGGGGGGGGGGAAATGCCAGACGGGGGTGGGTCATTGGGAAAATTCCGGGGGGGGGGGGTTTTCATTGGTTTTAGCCCGGGGAGGGACAGGGCCCGCCCGGGCGTGGGTCTTTGGGCCTGTTGCAGTGTTCCTTTTCTTAGTTCTTATTTTTTTTTATAAACCCAATGAAAAACCTTTACGTGTAAACCCCATGCAGGGAGCCAAAAGAACAGTACTTTGTCACAAAAAAGCAGGGACCCCATGAAGAACAGAAAGGTGTCACAAATCGGATGAAATTTCCCTTTTAAAATACGCCCTTACCAAAGGGAAATTTTAAAAAAACTCTATGAATATGCTACAAAATGATGAAAAAATCTCTTTTAAAAAAAAAATAGATTCCCGGACCAAAAACTCTAAAAAGATAACTGTGTATATTGAGGAAATAGAGTTTTAAAATTTGGAGGTTTTAAAATTAAAAGGGAATAAATATTTTGAAAATGGAAATGAGGAAAGTGAAAAACTAAAAAATTTATAGACAGAAAGAGGGATCTGGGGGTTTACTAGAAAAAAAAAAAAAAAAAAAAAAAAAAAAATACACAATACATAAACAAAACTTTAGAAATACAAAATAGCAAAAAAAATTTCCCTTTTCAAATATATGGATTTTAAAAAATTCATAAGAAAAACCCCTAGCAATACAAATTTGGCCCAAAAAGTGGAATATTCAGCAACGAAAAAAGGGACTGAAAAGGGGAAAAAAGGGAACATGATACCTCACAAAAAGGGGTCATAAAAGGGCATGAAAGGCTAGATAAAAAAATTTTTTCAAAATACCGGGCAACAGAGATAACGAGAACAACAGCTGAAAATTGAAAGAAAGGGCGGGGAAAGGGAAATAACAAAGGTTTTTTTTTTGCATATAAAATGGTAACCGGGAAAATGTTTTTAAAACCGGGAAAGTAGGAATGCCTGAAAGCTTTAAAAATAAAAAAAAAAATGGGGGAACAAAATATTTTGAAAGGTCAACACGAGAACACCCAATGGTCTTTTAGCAAACAAATAAAAAACCCTAAGGGGTTAAAAGGACTGTACAAAAAGCAGGCACACACACACACACACACACACACACACACACACACACACAAACACCCCACACACAAAACACAAAACACACAACACACACAAAAACACCACACCACGCACCCCCACCCCGGGTTTTGTTTTGGCGTGCGCGGGGCCTGTACGTACTAACCCACGAGGGGGGAAACGAAAATCCTCTGGCTGGGGAGAAAGCGCCTTTGGGGGCAAAACCGTCCCACCAGCCCAACCTTTACACTTTTCCCGGCCCCTTAAAGTAATTCCCCCGGGACGTTATTTTTTACGTTTTTTTGGGTTGTTTTTTCGCAAATTTAAAAATAAGAAAAATACCAAAAAACGAAAAAAATTTTTAAAGGGTAAAATATGCCGGGGAAAAAACACTTGGAAAAAAAATTTTTACACGCCGGAACTCTTCCATAAAAAAAAAACATTTATTTGGGTAAATCAATATTTTGAAACGTTTTCTCTGTTTTTGGGAAAAACCTTAACTAGAAAAAACCCAAAAATTTTATATAATTTTTATTACTTTTACTACAAAATTATTTTAAAATCATTATTTGCAATCCCAAACCCCAAAATAAACCGTAGAAAAAAAAAAACCGGGGATTTAAAAAACCCCAAAGGTGATATGGCTTGTTTGCAATCTTTGTCATTTCGATTTCGTGAGTCAAACCGTAGAGAGCGTGGGAACGGGGAAAATTTTTTAGGTTTTCGAGTCTGGGCCCCTGCTCGGCCCGATTATGTATAAGGCTAAAATTTTTGTGTTTTATTTTTTTGAATTCCGAATAAACTGGGAAACCCATGACTTTTTCTTTTAAAAAATGACATAAAGTGGCCCTTTTCCAGGGAACGGAAAATCTGGTGGTGGGGTGTGGGTTGTGGTGTGTGTGTTTTGTGTACCCCCCTAATTGTACCCCTTTTAATTGTAGTTGAAAGGGTTTCGAGACTCACTCCGGGCCCCCGGGCCTCTTCACGGGGACCGCTGCTAGGTCCCCCCTCGGGTTTTCCATAGCTTTGCCCATACTCGTCTTAAAACTTTTTTCAAAGTTCCTGCCCCACTCCCATCGCTTCCCAAAACTATTCCACTTCCTAACAAATCTTTATTTGAAGAAATACTTCCTAACATCCCTTTGACTCTTTCTAAAGTTTTTCAGCTTAAAAATTGGGTCCCCCTTTTGTTTCTGTGCCCCAAATCTCGGGAAAACATCCTGTCCCCTGTCCACCTTGTCTATTCCACGAAAGAATTTTTTTATTTGTCGTTTTTCATGTTCCCCTGACCCCCCTGTCCTCCAGTGTCGTCGGGCCGATTTCCCTTAACCTTTCTTCAAAAGGGTTTTTTCCCAAAAAAACTCTGGAATTTACCCTTTTGTTTTTAACCCTTTCCCAATTTAATTTCTTGACGTTTTTAACCAGGTGGGGGGGTTCCAAACTGGTGCTGGTACCCCCAGTTTGGGCCTGACGAAACACAGTGTAAAAAGCCCGGGAACGATTCCTTACAGAGGTACCGGAACGCTATTCTCGGGTTTTGGGGCCAAAGCTCCCATATCCCGCAGCAGTTATCGGGTTTAAAATTAGGGTGCTTCTGGCGATGTACATTCGGTATTATACTTACCCCTGGGTTCTTTCTCCTTGAGTGGGGGTTTTGCGGGGGGGCCTTTGGCCTCCAAACCTATACCGGTTTTGCGGTCTTTCCCCGCCCCGATTTCATGACTTTGCTTTGGCGGGGTTTTAAATTCTAGAAGCCATTTTTGGGCCCACGCATCCCAGCCTGTCCAGGTCTCTTTGTAGACCTATTGGCCGCGTCTGATTTAATTCTCCTCATTAATTTTCACATTTTTCCCTGCAAACTGGGACACTTCTAGTCAATCCCTTCCGTCATATCTTTTACATATACCAAGAATACCACGGGTCCTAGGACTGACCCCTGTGAACCCCACTCGTCACCGGCGCCCATTTGTGATCCCTCATCCGGACCATAAACTCGCTTTTCCCTCCCTGTTAGTATTCTCTGATCCACTCCCAAGTCCCCTTTCCCCTTTGTTAACTCCCCTTTTTCCTCTAGCTTCTGTAAAAATCTTTTGTGGGGAACGTGTCGAAGCCCTTTCTTGCAGCCAAAAAAATGCAATCAACCCACCCCCCCCCCTTCATTTCTTACTTCATTCCCTTGTCAAAAAAAACTCTAGAAGGTTTGGGGCCCACAAGATTTCCCTTTCCCATGAATCCGTCCCGGGCTGTGTTTAAAATCTTTTTCCCGCCCCGGGTTTTCTCCCCCTCTCCCCCTGATAATTTTTTCGAAGATTTTTGCATACTTTCACGCCCCAGTGACACTGGTCTGTAATTTAGTGTTCATTTTCTGTCCCCTTTTCCCTGAAAGAGGGGACTACTTTCCCCTTTCTTCCATACTTCGGGTATTTTTCCCCAGTTTAAAGGGGAAAAGTGTTGAAGTTTTTTGGTTAGGGGCCACGTAATTCTCGCCCTTCTCAAAGGCCCCACGGAGAGAGGTCCGGTCCCACACCCTTTGGGGGTTTATAAAGGGGTCACTTAGGAGCTTCCCCGGGCCTCCTTTTCAGTTGTGTGTAATCATAAAAAACAATTGTTAGTATATCCCTTGTTGACGTACCCCCCTGTTTTTCTTCCCTGTTCCCCCTTCCCGCCTCCACTGTGTGTGTGTGTTTTGTGTGTTTTTAGTGTATGTAAGTAAAGGTTTTGGGTTGTGTAAATTTTGTGTGTGAGCATGCGTGTATTCCCTAATTGACTCACCTTAAAAGTGGTTTCAGGGGGCCCATTCATAGCTTTCCCGGCCCCGCCTCTTAGTGAACGCTACTGGTCAACCTCTTTCTGCTTAAGAGCTTTATCAAAACCTCTTTTTAAAGCATGTATGGTTTCCCCGGGCTCCACTACATCACTTCTCCAGAAAATTCCCCCTTCCTGACAACTCTATGATGAAGAAAAACTTCCCAACTCCCCGCGGGCTCATCTGGTCTTCAGCTTTCCCAAATTTTGACCTAATTTTAAATGTGTCCCCCTCTTTGAAACATCCTGTCCCTATCCACTGCGTCAATTTCCTTTTCAGTAAATTTTTTATGCCGTTATCATTGTCCCCCCCATCCCTTCTGTCCCCAGTACGACCCGGTCGATTTTGCTTTAAACCCCTCCCCCGTTTAAAAAACATGCCCCCCTTTTTTTGTTCGGGATGGTCTTGTTCAAACTTTTTTCACTTTTTCTAATTTTTTACGTGCTTAACCATGTAGGGTTCCAAACTGGGGCTACAAAACTCCAAATTAAGGGCCCCGACGTAAAAACGGGTTTTACAGAGTCTTTTAAAATTCCTCACTGAGGTGTCTGAAAGCTATTCTTTGGTTTCCCCCGGGGCCCATATCTGCAGCAGTTATTTGCTTGAAGTGCACCCATGAGATGTGGTTTTGATATTATTAAATCGCCCCAAGATCCTTTTCCCGGGGTTGAGGTTTTTTAGTCTTCGGGTTTCCAATCTGTACCCAGCGGGCTTTTTTGGGCCCTTTTTCGATTTCATGACATTGCATTTGGGGGGGATAAAAAAAATCCAGGGAAAAAGTTTGGGGTGAACAGGATTGCAGCCGGGCCCCGATTTTCCCATTTTAGTCCTGCCTGATTCCCCATCCAACTGAATTCCCCTTAATTTTTTTTCACTTTGCAAACACTTCTGAGTTTATCCCTTCCGTCCTGTTTATTCACGTTTTACCAAAAACAGCCCCGGGCATAGATCTGACCCCTGTGGAACCATGTTCCCTCACGGGGGCCCACTATGACACCTTTGTCACATACCATGACTAGTTGTTGGGGTCTCGGGCATTTTTTCCTTTTTATCCACTGAAGTGTTTTTCCTGTTTGCGTTCCTGAGCCCCCTAGCTTTTTTCAGTGATCTCTTCTGTGGGACTGTGTCCCAAAAAAAATTTTTGCAGTCCAAGAAAATGCAATTACCCCCCCCTTTAATCCCCCCCCCCCTTTTCTTCCGTTACCTTTTCGTAAAGCTCCAGTAGGTTTATGACAGATGATTTCCCTTTTTCCCGGGAAAACCCTGCCGGATGCGTGAAAAAATTGTTCTTCCCCTAATTGGGTCCCCTAAATTTTCCTTCTGGGTAATCTTCCCCCATTATCTGCATACATTCAGGACACTGGTTTTATAGTTTAAACCCGCGTTTTCCCTTTTTCTTTCTTAAAATTTTGGGCTTTCATTTGTTGGGCTTCCCCCACCCCCGGGTAATCAGCCTGTTTCCCTGGACTGTTTAAAATTGTTGTTAGTGGGACAAAACAGCGCCTGTGTTCTTCTTCAGGCCCCACCGAGAAGTGTCCCAGTTCCCCCCCGCCTTTGAGGTAAATTTTTACTTAGGGTACCCACTATTTGTGTGTTTTTTTGTTTGTTGGAATTTGTTTTAAACTTTTTAAAAATCCCCGAGAAACTCACAAAAAGCGTTTAACAAGCATTTCGGGAACAAAGCCTGATTCCCGACACAATTATGTCAAAAGGGTTTTCTGAATTTTAAAGCTTTAAAACGTTTAGGTGAGGGGGGGGAAAAACACTTTGGGGGGGCTACCAACGCAAGATATTATATGTATGGGCAAAAAATGCCCGTGCATGTACTTTGATGTAGAGTGCACAATTCGGAAACTTGTTAAAGGGCATATTTTTATATTTTATATAAATATATAATATATATATAAAACAAAACACACACACAACACCACACCCCACAACACACACACACACACACAACACACCCACACCACACACACACACACCTGATGCACCACTGAGCTTTTTTAATTAGCACTGGTTTAAAAAGAATGCGGTTTTGATTGTTTATATTTTGGGGAGTTTGAGTGGAAGAAAGGACAGTAGAGGGATGGAGTTAAAGTGAGGGGGGGGAAAGGGAATAAACCTGAAGGCAGCAACCGTTTTTACTCCCCCGTCAACCTCTGCCCATCTTCCTTATGTAAAACAGTTTTAAGGCTGTGGAAAAAACCCTTTCCCCAGGCTCACTCACTAAAAATATAAAAAAATAATAAAAAAAAGAGGAAAGAAAAAATTTTTGTACTTTTTTACATTATCTTCAGGTGGCCAAAAAAATAATAGAAAAATTTTCATCAGTTACACATATTTCTTTTAAATACTGACACTTTAACACAAAGCGCCCGGGAAAAAGCAGGGATTGGGGCTAGAGGCTGTCCAAAAAAGGGGGAAATAGCTAGGGTGCAGAGTAAGGAGGGATGGTTTGCAAGCAGGCAGGGGAAAACCCGGGATGATAGCCGCAGGCAGGGTAAGCCCTTTGGGTGGTGGCCAACAGGGAGAGTAAGCGGGGTGGTAGTCACTAGGCAAGTTTAACCCGGGGTGGGAACCAGCTCCCGGGTAAAAACAGGGATGGTAGCCCCCATTCAGGGGTAACCAGAGATGGTAGCCAGAGGCAGAGTAAGCAGGGGGGGTAGTCAAACGGCAGGGTAACCAGGGCCCGGGAACCACAGGCAGGGTAAACCCGGGATGGTAGCCAGCAGTAGGGTAACCAAAAGATTTGGGAAACCGCGGCAGAGTAAGCAGGGATGGTAGTCAGCAAAGGAGAGTAAACCCCGAGATGGAAAACCCCGCAGGCAGAGTAAGCAGGGTTGGTTGCCAAGGCAGGAAAAGTAAGCAGAGATGGGAGCCGCAGGCAGGGGAACCAAGATGGAAAACCAGCAGGCAGAGAAAACAGGGTTGGTAGCCACAGGCAGAGTAAGCAAAAGATGGAAACCCGCAGGCAAGTTTAAGCAGGGTTTGGGAGCCCGCACAGAGTAAGAGAGGGTGGTAGCCACAGGCCCGAGTAAAACAAGAGGTAGCCCGAAGTCTGGGGCAAACGTTCCCCCTCCCCATCCCAAAAAAAATTTAAAAAAAAAATCGCTCTCAAATTTTTTGCCCGGTGTATTTTATTTTCCCAAATTTTTCTCATTCGGAAAATTCAGCACATAAACTTTTTTCCCTCTTCCTCCTCATTTTCCCTTTAAAATTTTCCCCCTTTTTTTCCCCAAAAAAAAATGTTAGCCGTGGGGTTTATGGCTTTAAAAACAAGGGAAAAATTTAAATTTTCTTAAACGGAACTGTGGCCATTCTCTGTTTTTTTTTTATAAAACCACAAAACTGGGGGAAAATCTGCAGTATTCCCGCTGACCTAATTTTTTCCCGTTTCATTTTTTTGGAACACTCAGGTTTTTTTACTTTAAAATTTTTGGTAAAGTATGGCAAATGACCGAAATTAATAAGTAGGGCATTTTAAATCCCAATAACGAGTTCATTTTTCCACTACAAAACTATCTTTTTTCCCTTTAATTTTTTGTCGCAAATTTTTTTTGTGTTTCGTAAAAGGGAAGTCTAGCAAACTTTTCCCTAATTCATAAAAAAATTTTTAGTAAATAAAATTTTATAATTCATAAATATTTTTAAATTTAAAATTTTTAAGTTAGCCATGAGTTTTAAAGGAAAAACCCCTAGATTTTTTCCCTTACAAAAAAAACAAAACATTTGCGGTAGTAATTATGGAACAAAGTTATTATAAGAAAGAGGGAAATTAGGTGCCTTATTAGTAGGGCAAATTTAGGGTTTGTGTGTTTTAAAAAATTTGGGGTGGGGATGTAATGGTTTTAGACAGCCGGAAAACTGAACAACCCCCCACTTGTAAAAAAAATTTTGGGAAAAGTTTAAATTGGGGTTAACGTTTTTTGCCAGCCAGTGGCTTCTTTTATCCAATACAGGGGGAGAACGGGAAGAGAGGAAAGAACGAGGTTTTTGGTCAGCTCCCAAAGGGGTTTATACTTTCCCCATTTTTATATATACGTAAAAAAACCACGGGGGTAGTTGAATGATAGCTCCAGTAGTGATGTTCCTTATGACCGTGCTTGCTTGAACTTCTTCCTCTTTTCTGCATCATTGCAATCTCTGATGTGTTGACTGCATCACAAATGGCCTAGAGCTATCATTCAACTCAACCCTATATATATATATATATATATATATATATATATATATATATATATATATATATTATAATATATATATATGCAATAAGATCACAGTAAACAGGTGATTTCAAAATATGCAAAACAACCACTCTGAAAGAATAGAGAAATTCCAAGCGCTTTCGTGACTACTCACATTATCAAGGAACTAACTAGCGTTAGTTCCTTGATAATGTGAGTAGTCACGAAAGCGCTTGGAATTTCTCTATTCTTTCAGAGTGGTTGTTTTGCACACACACACATATAATATATATATATATATATATATATATATATATATATATATATATATATATATATATATATATATACAGTGGACCCTCGACCAGCGATGGCATCGATTAACGATAAATCTGACTAGCGATACATTTTATCGCAAAAATTTTGCCTGGATTAGCGCTAAAAAACTCGACCAACACTATTCGTTCCGTCTGAGACGCGTCCACTTCTGGCCAGTGTTTACAAGCCAGCCAGCCACCGCGGTCGCTTCCAAGCATTCAATCGGAACATTTCATATTATCACAGCCTTTTTAGTGATTGTACCTGCAAAATAAGTCACCATGGGCCCCAAGAAAGCTTCTAGTGCCAACCCTACAGCAAAAAGGGTGAGAATTACTATGGATATGAAGAAAGAGATCATTGCTAAGTATGAAAGTGGAGTGCATGTCTCCGAGCTGGCCAGGCTGTACACAAAACCCCAATCAACCATCGCTACTATTGTGGCCAAGAAAACGGCAATCAAGGAAGCTGTTCATGCCAAAGGTGCAACTATGTTTTCGAAACTGAGATCGCAAGTGATAGATGTTGAGAGACTGTTATTGGTATGGATAAACGAAAAACAGATAGCAGGAGATAGCATCTCTCAAGCGATCATATATGAAAAGGCTAGGAAGTTGCATGACGATTTAATTAGAAAAATGCCAGCAACTAGTGGTGATGTGAGTGAATTTAAGGCCAGCAAAGGTTGGTTTGAGAGATTTAAGAATCGTAGTGGCATACATAGTGTGATAAGGCATGGTGAGGCTGCCAGTTTGGACCAAAAAGCAGCTGAAAAATATGTGCAGGAATTCAAGGAGTACATAGACAGTGAAGGACTGAAACCTGAACAAGTGTTTAATGGTGACACTAACAATGTTGTGAAACACTTTAGGAATGTCATAAAGGAACGGGAGGTACAGGCCTCTATGGGCAGATATGTTGTGCGACAGAGGTCCAGTGACTCTCAAGCTGGTCCTAGTGGCATTTAAAGAAGAAGGGAAGTAACCCCGAAAAAGGACTTGCCACCTCATGTCCTAATGGAAGGGGATTCCCCTTCTAAACACTAAGACCATCAACACACTCCCCTCTTCCCATCCCATCAATCATCACCAGATCTTCAATAAAGGTAAGTGTCATGTAACTGTGCATGTCTTCTTCAGGTTGTGTGTATTAAAATTAATATTTCATGTGTTAAATTTTTCTTTTCAATACTTTTGGGTGTCTTGCACGGATTAATTTGATTTCCATTATTTCTTATGGGGAAAATTAACTTGACTAACGATTATTTTGACAAACGATGAGCTCTCAGGAACGGATTAATAGCGTTAGTCGAGGGTCCACTGTATATATATATATTATATTATATTATATATATATATATTATATATATATATATATATATATATATATATATATATATATATATATATATATATATATGTCGTGCCGAATATGTAAAACTGGTCAATTAGCAAGAACTCATTTAAAATTAATTCCTTTCTAAAATTTTCTGTTATACGTTTAAAGATATATATTTTTCATTAATGTTGACGTAAAAATTTATAATTTTGCACCAAAAGAAACTTAGAAAACTTACCTAACCTTATTATAACAAGCGCAATTTATTTTAGCCTAACCCAACTAAATATATTTTAGATTTGTTTACAGTAATTTAATACTAAACAAACACAGTGAAATGTATTTTTTTCGTTAGGTTCAGAATGATTTTGGCGAAATTATTGCATACACAAATTTTCGCTTGTCCTATATGGCAAGATGAGCGCTGCTATTTAAGCCAAGATGGCAAGTTCTGCCTATTCGGCACGACATTATATATATATATATATATATATATATATATATATATATATATTTTATATATATATATAATGTCGTGCCGAATAGGCAGAATTTGCGATCTTGGCTTAAATAGCAACACTCATCTTGCCATATAGGACAAGTGAAAATTTGTGTATGCAATAATTTCGCCAAAATCGTTCTGAACCTAACGAAAAAATATATTTCACTGTATTTGTTTAGTATTAAATTATTGTAAACAAGTTTAAAATATATTTAGTTGGGTTAGGCTAAAATAAATTGCGTTTGTTATAATAAGGTTAGGTAAGTTTTCTAAGTTCCTTTTGGTGCAAAATTATAAATTTTTACATCAACATTAATGAAAAAATATATCTTTAAACGTATAAGAGAAAATTTTACAAAGGACTTAATTTTAAATGAGTTATTGCTAATTGACCAGTTTTACATATTCGGCACGACATAGGTAGTAGGTTGGTAGACAGCAACCACCCAGGGAGGTACTACCGTCCTGCTAAGTGAGTGTGAAACGAAAGCCTGTAATTGTTTTACATGATGGTAGGATTGCTGGTGTCTTTTGTCTCATAAATATGCAAGATTACAGGTACGTCTTGCTACTTCTACTTACACTTAGGTCACACTACACATACATGTACACGTTTATTTATACGCACTCATCTGAGTTTTCTTTGATTTTATCTTAATAGTTCTTGGTCTTATTACTTTTTCTTTTATATCCATGGGGAAGTGGAATAAGAATCTTTCCTCCGTAAGCCATGCGTGTTGTAAAAGTCAACTAAAATGCCTGGAACAATGGGCTAGAAACCCCTTTTTCCTGTAATAAATTACTAAAAAGAATAAGAAGAAGAAAATTGTCAAAGTGGGAAGTCTGAATGTGCGTGGATGTTGTGCAAATGATAAGAAAGAGATGATTGTGAATGTTATGAATGAGAAAAAGCTGGATGTCCTGGCTTTAAGTGAAACAAAGCTGAAGGGGGTGGGAGAGTTTCAGTGGAGAGGAATAAATGGGATTAGGTCAGGGGTTTCAAATAGAGTTAGAGCTAAAGAAGGAGTAGCAATAATGTTGAAGGATAAGTTATGGCAGGAAAAGAGGGACTACAAATGTATTAATTCAAGGATTATGTGGAGCAAAATAAAGGTTGGATGTGAAAAGTCGGTTATAGTAAGCGTATATGCACCTGAAGAAGAGAGAAGTGTAGAGGAGAGAGAGAGATTTTGGGAAATGTTGAGTGAATGCGTGGGGAGTTTTGAACCAAGTGTGAGAGTAATGGTGGTTGGGGATTTCAATGTTAAAGTGGGCAAAAATGTTGAAGAGGGAGTAGTAGGTAAATTTGGGGTGCCAGGGGTATATAAAAATGGGGAGCCTTTAATTGAGTTATGTGTAGATAGAGGTTTGGTAATAAGTAATACATATTTTATGAAGAAGAGGATAAATATATATACAAGGTATGATATAGCACGTAATGAAATTAGTTTTAGATTATGTATTTATGGATAAAAGGTTGATGGGTAGGCTCCAGGATGTACACGTTTATAGAGGGGCAACTGATATATCGGATCATTATTTAGTTGTAGCTACAGTAAGAGTAAGAGGTAGATGGGAAAGGAGGAAAATGGCAAAAACAAGCAAGAGGGAGGTGAAAGTGTATAAACTAAAGGAAGAGGAAGTTCGGGTGAGATATGAGCAACTATTGGCAGAAAGGTGGGCTGGTGCAAGTATGAGCAGTGGGAGGGTTGAAGAGGGTTGGAATAGTTTTAAAAATGCAGTATTGGAATGTGGGGCAGACGTTTGTGGTTATAGGAGGGTGGGTGCAGGAGGAAAGAGGAGTGATTGGTGGAATGATGAAGTAAAGGGTGTGATAAAAGAGAAAAAGTTAGCTTATGAGAGGTTTTTACAAAGCAGAAGTGCTATAAGAAGAGTAGAATATATGGAGAGTAAAAGAAAGGTGAAGAGTGGTGAGAGAGTGCAAAAGGAGAGCAGATGATAGAGTGGGAGATGCACTGTCAAGAAATTTTAATGAAAAAAAAATTGGAGTTAAACAAGTTAAGAAAGCCTAGAGAACGAATGGATTTGTCAGTTAAAACAGAGAAGAGGAGTCAGTAGATGAAGAGATGGAGGTTTTGGGTAGATGGCGAGAATATTTTGAGGAACTTTTAAATGTCGACGAAGAAAGGGTAGCGGTAATTTCATGCACTGGCCAGGGAGGTATACCATCTTTTAGGAGTGAAGAACAACAGGATGCGAGTGTGGGGGAGGTGCATGAGGCATTACGTAGAATGAAAGGGGGTAAAGCAGCTGGAACTGATGGGATAATGACAGAAATGTTAAAAGCAGGGGGGGATATAGTGTTGGAGTATTTGGTACTTTTGTTTAATAAATGTATGAAACTGGGGAAGGTACCTAGGGATTGGCGGAGAGCTTGTATAGTCCCTTTATGTAAAGGGAAGGGGGACAAAAGAGATCGTAAAAATTATAGAGGAATAAGTTTACTTAGCATACCAGGAAAAGTGTACGGTAGGGTTATAATTGCAAGAATTAGAGGTAAGACAGAACGTAGGACTGCAGATGATCAAGGAGGTTTTAGAGTGGGTAATGTGAACAGTATTTAGATGAAGGTAGGGAAGTTTTTATTGCATTTATGCACCTCAGAGAAGGTTCTTTGAAGTTGGTGAGAGGCTCTTGAATTAGGGAATTGGATCTGTGCTCCAGTTCCACGAATTAAGCCTGAATGCGTTCCACATCCCCCCAGGCGCTGTATAATCCTACGGGTTTAGGGCTTTCCCCTTGATTATAATAATTTTGCATTTATGGATTTAGAAAAGGCATATGATAGAGTGGATAGGGGAGCAATGTGGCAGATGTTGCAAGTATAGGGAATAGGTGGTAAGTTACTAAATGCTGTAAAGAGTTTTTATGAGGATGTGGGCTCATTAGGGTGTGAAAAAGAGAGGGGACATTCCCCATAAAAGTAGGTCTTGACAGGGATTTTAATGTCCCCCCCCCCCCCCCCCATGGTTAATTTTTTATAGATGGGGTTGAAAAAGAAGTAAATGTAGGGTGTTCGGAGAGGGGTGAAATTAAAAATTATGGGGAAACGTAAAAATGGAATTGAACAGTTACTTTTTGTGAGATACTGTGCTCATGGGAGATTTAAAAAAAAATTGCAAAGGTTAGGGATTTTTTTGGGGGTGTGAAAATGTTTTCAGATACTTCGGGTTGCGTGGGGCGGAGGGATTTATAAGGTGGGTTAATCATAGAATTAAAAAGGGAAAAAAAGGTGGGGGTGCGTTGGGGTTTTTGGGAGGCAAAAAACTTATCTATGGAGGAAAAGAAGGGAATGTAGAAAAAGTATCCCAAAACCCCCTTTTTAATGGGTGTGAAGTTTGGGGTTTTGGAAAATGCAGCAGCGGGAGGGGGTTTGGAGGCATGGGATGTCCTGCCCAAAGGGGGCAATGTATGGGAAAAATTTTATGCAAAAAATTTGGGTTTTTGGAAATTGGAAAGGTTGGAGTTAAAAAAAGTATTAGTCAGGGCTAAAGAGGGTTGTGAGGGGGTTTTGGGCCTTTTAAAGAATGGATCAAAGTAGAAGACAGGGAAAGAGCGTATAAATCTGTGGGGGATGGAAGGGGGGGTAGGGTCGTCCTCGAAAAATTTTAAAGGGGGGGGGAAAAGGGAGGTTTTGTGGGCAAAGGGGTTTAACTTCCGAAAGCGTGGTGAGCTGTTAGACGGATGAATGGAGACGAAGGGTTTTTGGGGACCTGACATCTTTGGAGGTAGCAGGGAAATTTTAGTAAAGAGATTAAAGGAAACCGGTTTTTTTATATACCGGACTTGAGCCTGGAAAGGGAATACATCCCCTACACTCTAAAGGAGGGGTTTCGGGATTTGGCTTTTGGAAAGGAAAGTTTGTATCTTTATAGTATATGTTTTCTAACTTTTGTGTTCGAGCACCTCTGCAAAACAGTGATTATGTGTGAGTGGGGTGAAAGGTTGAAGATGAAGTATTTCTTTTTGGGGTTTTTCTTTTTTTTTTTGGGTCCCCTGCCTGGGTGGAGAGGGCCCGACTTGTTATATAAAAATTATAATTAAAAATATAATATATCAGCCGAATATGAAAAAAGGCAATTAGCAAGAACTCATTTAAAATAAGTCCTTTCTGAAATTTCTCTTATACTTTAAAGATAATTTTTTCTTTAAATTTTAAATGTAAAAAAAATTTAATTTTGCTAAAAGAATTTTAAAAACTTACCCAACCTTATTATAACAAAAACAATTTATTTTAGCCAAACCCAAACTATATATATTTTAGTTTTGTTTACAATTTTTTAAAATACAAACAAACACAGTGAAATATATTTTTTTCGTTAGGTTCAGAATGATTTTGGCGGAATTATGCATACACAATTTTCACTTGCCCTATATGGCAAATGAGCGTTGCTTTTTTAAGCCAAGACGAAGTTCTCCCCTATTGGGCACGACATATATTTAATATATATATTAATAATATTAAATATATATATATATATAAATTCTGAATGCCCCCCACCCTTCAAGCCAAAAACCAAGGAAAGCTCCTCCTAAAGGCCAGTTTAAGGTATTAATTTTTTCCCCTTGACGATGGCAGGGGTTGCAAGCCTCACTTCCGGTCAGGCTTGGAGGGCTAGGGTACGCAGACCCCAGATTGCTCTACCCCCTTTCCTATCCCCTTCCATTGCTCAAACGAGTTGATAAGACAAATTCTTCCCGACCCCTCATGATCAGCAGGAAAGAAGACCCTAGCATGCAGTCCATCACCGAAAGGGAGACCCCCTTGCTGCTCCAGCACCAAAAACCCTAGTGCCATGGCTCACAAACAGTCAAATGGGAAGCCCAATGCTGAAAAGGTGTTGCCAACATGCTCGGCGCAACAAACGATAGGGGGAAATTTCCCCTCCCCCAGGGTGTGAGTGCCCTCACTCCGGGGGCTTTTCCCCCAAACAGTTCCCATATCGGCAAGGGAAAGCACTCGACCCCAAACCCCCCGTTTGCAGTGTCGCGCCTTGCTGCCCCAAATTCACACAGAATTTGGATTTTTGGGGGAAGTGCAAGCAGACCAAAACGGTCTACATGGGGTTTAAAAATTTTCCCAAAAACCCGGGGTGGGAGCAAGACCAAGAGGTCAACGCACAAAGAGAACCCTTTCACAGCGGGTGCCCGCCCAGGGGAGCCACGATCACTTGCAGCAAACAAAAACCCCCAACCCGCAAACCGCCCCCACGGGGTCACCACACCCTTTGGAAAAATGGAAGCTCTTAGCAGGGACTATACCCGTGGTCCACACTGGTGCCCTAATTCCCTCCGTGTGGGGCGACAGGGAGGAGCCTGCCACAGGGGGATACAAGATCAGAAGTACGGGACTTAGCCAACAGTATCAATTTGTCCCGTGGGATCAAGACCTTGGGGATCATGGGGGAAAAAAAGCCCCCACTTCCCTTAAAAAATTGGGTTCCAGACCATCGCACCACCAGGGACCCAAGGGCGCCCTTTCATTTTTCCAGCGCCAGCGGTTCGCCACCCCAGAGGGGAAATGCTTGCTGCATACTTGGCTCACGTCCAGCCTCGGGAGGGCTGGAGGAAATCTCATCTTTGATACATTGTGCCTTTGTATTATGTTTGTTTTTTTTCTGTAAATGTATTTTGTTTATTAATAAATTTTTCACATAGAAGAAAAAATATATAGGGGGTGGTAGGAGAAGAAAATATTCAAACAGCTCCGGGGAGAACCTTGAGTTTTCTCTGGGGTTTACGTTTATTGTCTTCTTGAGGATGAGGGTCCCCTTCCAGCTATAGGGGTGGTACTTCCCTATATAAATATATATATATATATATAATATATATATTATATATATATATATATATATATATATATATATATATATAGGAGAGAGAGAGATTTTTGGGAGATGTTAAGTGAATGTATAGGAGCTTTTGAACCAAGTGAGAGAGTAATTGGGTAGGGGACCTGAATATAAAGTAGGAGAAACTTTTAGAGAGGGTGTGGTAGGTAAGTTTGGGTGCCGGGTGTAAATGATAAATGGGAGCCCTTTTGGGACTGAACTTTGTATAAGAAGGGGTTTAGTTATAGGTAAACATATTTTAAGAAAAAGAGGAAAAATAAGTATACAAGATATGATTAGGGCGAAATGACAGTAGTTTGTTGGATTATGTATTGGTAGATAAAAGACTTTTGAGTAACTTCAGGATGTACATGTTTTTTAGAGGGGCCACAGATATATCGATCACTTCTAGTTGTAGCTACACTAAGAGTAAAGGTAGATGGGATACAAGGAAAAATAGAAGCATCGGGGAAGAGAGGTGAAGGTTTATAAACTAAAAGAGGAGGCAGTTAGGGTAAGATATAAACAGCTATTGGAGGAAAGAGGGGGCAAATTGAGAGCATAGCAATGGGTCGAAGGGGTTTATGGGGTAGGTTTAAAAATGTAAGTGTTAGAGTGTTCAGCAGAAGTTTGTGGTTACAGGAAAGTGGGGGGCGGGAGGGAAGAGGAGCGATTGGTGAAATGATGATGTAAAGAGAGTAGTAAGGGAGAAAAAGTTAGCATATGAGAAGTTTTTACAAAGTAGAAGTGATGCAAGGAGGGAAGAGTATAGGGAGAAAAAGAGAGAGGTAAAGAGAGTGGTGAAGCAATGTAAAAAGAGAGCAAATGAGATTTTAAATCAACAAATTTTGTTGACAATAAGAAAAAGTTTTGGAGTGAGATTAACAAGTTAAGAAACCCTAGAGAACAAAGGGATTTGTCAGTTAAAAAAAGAGAGGGAGTTATTAAATGGAGAGTTAGAGGTTTTGGGGAAGATGGAGGAAATATTTTGAGGAAGATAGGGAAGCTGTGATGTCGTGTAAACTGCAAGGAGGAACAACATCTTGTAGGAGTGAGGAAGAGCCAGTTGTGAGTGTGGGGGAAGTTCGTGAGGCAGTAGGTAAAATGAAAGGGGGTAAGGCAGCCCGGGGTGATGGGATAAAGATAGAAATGTTTAAAGCAGGTGGGGATATAGTTTTGGAGTGGTTGGTGCAATTATTTAATAAATGTATGGAAGAGGGTAAGGTACCTAGGGATTGGCAGAGAGCATACATAGTTCCTTTGTATAAAGGCAAAGGGGATAAAGAGTGGGCAAAAATTATAGGGGGATACGTCTGATGTGTATACCTGGTAAAGTGTTTTGGTAGAATTATTATTGAAAGAATTAAGAGTAAGACGGAGAATAGGATAGCAGATGAACAAGGAGGCTTTAGGAAAAGGTAGGGGGTGTGTGGACCAGGTGTTACAGGAAACATATAAATGAACAGTATTTAGATAAGGCTAAAGAGGCCTTTGTGGCATTTAGGATTTGGAAAAGGCGTATGACAGGGTGGATAGGGGGGGAATGTGGCAGATGTTGTAAGTGTAAAGGTGTAGGAGGTAGGTTACTGAAAGCAGTGAAGAGTTTTTTACGAGGATAGTGAGGCTCAAGTTAGAGTATGTAGGAAAGAGGGAAATTATTTCCCAGTAAAAGTAGGCCTTAGAAAAAGGATGTGTGATGTCACCGTGGTTGTTTAATATATTTATAGATGGGGTTGTAAGAGAAGTAAATGCGAGGGTCTTGGCAAGAGGCTGGAGTTAAAAGATAAAGAATCACACACAAAGTAGGAGTTGTCACAGCTGCTCTTTTCTGATGACACTGTGCTCTTGGGAGATTTTTGAAGAGAAGTTGCAGAGATTGGTGGATGAATTTGGTAGGGTTGCAAAAGAAGAAAATTAAAAGGGGAATACAGGAAAGAGTAAGGTTATGAGGATAACAAAAAGATTAGGTGATGAAAGATTGAATATCAGATTGGAGGGAGAGAGTATGGAGGAGGTGAATGTATCAAATATTTTGGGAGGTGGACGTGTCCAGCAGATGGGTCTATGAAAGATGATGTGATCTAGAAAACATGATGTGAAAAGGGGAGAGCGGTGCACTTAGGATCCATGTGAGACAAAGAGACTTTTGTCCTGTAGGCAAGAGAGGGGAATGTATGAGAGTATATTTTACCAACGCTCTTACATGGGTGAGAAGCAAAGTTAGAAAAGAACCTCTTTAAAACACAAGAGATGACTACCAGAGAGGTTGTCTCCAGCATCAAAAGATGCTGGCGATATTACGAGGAGACACATATCGGTACACAAAAATTAACACCACCACTAGCACCATCAACACCCCCTAAACAGCAATAACATTCTACCATCTACCACCACTACGTTTTTCATCTTATCGTGATCGATTTTTTTTTAAAAATTTACATTTATAATGTAACCCCGTTACCAAGATATACCTTCAAACCACTTGCAAAAGTAAATTGTCCAGGATCCCACTCTGCCCTTTCGCTATTCACTTTTCCCATCTCCTACCCCCTGGTATCTCCCTCCACTAGATCCCTCTTCTTTTACTATCCCTCTTTCCCCTCAATCTTCCCATTCTCCCCATGCAACCTTAACAGCGAGGCGACAGAAGCATAAAAAACGATGACATGTTAATAATTTTTATTCGTTGTATCACATTCATAATTTATTGCAGTTTTTTTTTTTATTATACTTCCTGCAGCCTTCCAATCATTTAGAGGAACCTGTGAAGACAGGTTTGGTAAGGTAAGGGTTTGGAACTTGAATTATATTAGAAAAAAGGGAGATGAATGATGATTAAGATGGACAGAGGAGATAGGAGAAGAGAGTGATTGCAGTGTATAGGAAGGAGAAACAAAAAGGGAATTGGAAGAGAAAAGAGGTGATGGGAGAGGAATCAATGGGGATTGGGATGTATAAGGGGGTATGAACGATGGGAAGTTAGGGAAAAGAAATCATGAAAACGAAGTGCGGAAATGGAAGATGACGCATGTGTCAGGATAGGAGAGATGGGTAGATCCCTGGTAGTGGGAAGTGATGAAATGAGATAGCTGTTGGAAGAATTGGTTTGAAGTGAATGATGGTGAAATGTGAGATGAAGAGGAAGTGATGGAAGAAATGTATTTTAACCATGAATTCAATTTGGTCTTGCCAGTACGATGCCTATAGTTAAAGCCACAGTCAGTTATTACTATTCCATTCTTCAGGGATGGATTTTTCTTCCTCTGACTCTCTCACTTTCCCCGTTAGATGAGAAACATCCTTTCTGTATTAAAGACAACCACAGTGTCCTTACTTACAGTTCCAATACAGAAAAGGTGAACAGCCATATATATATAAATATATATATATTATATATATATATATTATTTTATATATATATATATATATATATATATATTATAAACTATATAAATATATATAATATAAATTCAACAATTGGTCGTTCTCCCACCGAGGCAGGGTTGTCCCAAAAAAAAAGAAAGAAAATCCCAAAAGAAAATACTTTCTCATTAATCAACACTTTCACCACACCTCACACATTTATCACTGCTTTTGCAGATGTGCCCAGAAATAACCACAGTATTTAGAAGCATATACGTAAAAGCCGATACAACAACAAGATCCCCCTCCAAACGTGTGCCATAATCCCCGAAAGCCACTCCTTTAAATTGCAGTCATTGTACTTCCCATTCCAGGACTCAAGTCCGACTATATGAAAATAACCGTTTCCCTGAATCCCTCACTAAATATTACCCTGCTCACACTCCCAACAGATCTTCAGGTCCCAAGTAACATTCGTCTCCATTCCTCCTATCTAACACCGCTCCATGCACGCTTGCTGAAGTCCCCCTCCAAGCCCCTCGCCCACAAACCGCCTTACCGCCCTCTTTCCAACCCTTTCGGAGGACGACCCACCCCTACCCCACTTTTCCTTCCCCTACTAGATTTATATGATTCCCATGTCATTCACTTTGATCCATTCTCTCTAAATGACCAAACCACCACAACAACCCCTCTTCTTTTCAGTCTGCCCTCTGACTAATGTTTTTTTATTAACTCCACACCTCCTAATTCCACACTCGAAATTTTCTGCATATTAAGACACCACAAACCATTGCCCTTAGAACAGGACATCTCCACTGTCCTCCAACCGTCTCCTCGCTGCTGCATTTACCAACCACCCAAGCATCACAACCATATAAGAGTGTTGGTACTACTATACTTTCATACATTCCCTTCTTGCCTCCATAGATAACTTTTTTGACTCCACATTATACCTCAACGGCACCACTCACCTTTTTCCTTCCCCGCAACCAATTCTATGATTAACCTCATCCTTCATAAATCCAATCCGCCGACCACGTCAACTTCCCACTATCGAAAACATTCACTTCTTCAACTCCTCCTCCCAAATTGATATCCAATTTTTTCTTTATCGTAAATCAATAGAACCCTGCATCACCTACTCTTTTCTATGTTTCACTTTCAACTTTCTACCTTTACACACATTCCCCCAACTTCATCCACTAACCTTTGCAATTTTTCTTTAGAATCTCCCATAAGCACTGAATCATCAGCAAAAAGTAACTGTGTCAATTTTCCCATTTTTGAATTTTGATTCCCATAATTTAATCCCTACCCCTCTCCCGAACACACTAGCATTTACTTCTTTTATTACAACCCCAATCTATAAATATATTAAACAACCCATGGTGACATTACACATCCCTGTTCTAAGACCTACTTTTACCGGGAATTATTCTCCCTCACTTCTACACTACCAATACCTGACCTCCACTATCCCAAAAAGCTATTTACAGCATTTAGTAAAACCCCCCCCCCTAAAACCACCTATTCCATAAAGCTTGCCACATCTGCACATTGCTCCTCTATCCCACGTCTATCCATTATGCCTTTTCTAAATCCATAAATGCAATAAAAAAACTCCCTATCCTTTTATCTAAATACTGTTCACATAGTATGGCAACACAATGTAAACACTTGATCTGACACATCCCACTAACCACTTCTGAAGCCTCCTGCCCTAACCGCAATCAATCCAACAATCAGTCTTTACCTCATAATTCTTCTCAATTAATAACCCTACTCGTGTATACTTTCCAGGTAATACTCAGTTAAACCTTATCCTCTATAAATTTATACAATCTCTTTGTCCCCTTTCCTTTAATAAAGGGACTATACATGCCTCCCGCCAATCCCTAGGTTGCCTTCCCCTCTAATATATATATATATATATATATATATAAAAAATATATATAAATAATAAAATATATATATATATAAAAAATATATATAAACATATATGATAACGCAATAAGATGTATGTTTGTAGGATTTCCTGCTTTTGATAGTATAAAAGTACATATCCTCTTAGCCCAATTTGATATTTTTAACTGTTAAATTTTTAATTTGAGGACATGAATCTGAATAGTACAGAGGTTTACCCTTAAAAACAAATCATTGATTTATGTGCTTGCTGGCTTGTGAAAATATTTTCCAAGTATGATTTACTGGTGGGTAAACACCCTCAGGTCGATTTTATTTTCTTCTCTGAAACACAGGAATAAAACATTCTGACGCTCAGGGAAATGAATGGACGCCGCAGTAACTATAAAATCTATTTGCTTTCATGGTCGCTGTTGACAGTTTGTGGTGGGTTGTTTAGGATGTGGTTGTTATGGTGGATGGCTTTAGGTGGTGAGAAGGCAGTATGTGGTGGTAGTGGTGGTTTTGTCACGTGTGGTGGTTTTGGAGTTGTTGTTGAGGGTGTTGTGGTGATAACAGTGAGTTAGTGTTAGGGTGAAGATGTTTTATGTAGTGGTGTTGGTGTGATGGTGGTGGTTTTTGGTGCTAGTGGCGATGATGTTGGATTATAAATGTAGGCAGAAATGATGGAGGTAGTGAGGTGATGTCTGTGGTCTTGTTTGGTTGAGACGACTCGGTTGCGGTGTTGTCGTCATTGAGATGTACAGTAATTAGTATTCTGTTGGAAGTGATTTGTGAGATAGTAGTAACAAGTGGAAGAAAATGACGGAGTGATAAGTATGGTTGTTAAGGGCGTTGGTCCAGATGATTGGTGGGCAACAGTGGTCGCGTAACTCATTTAGGATGGTGTTTAAATGAATGCAAAAGTTGAAATTGTGTGATAGTTGACGATAATGTAATGGAAATCAGCCTTGAGTAATTGTATATGTAATTTTAGATAATATGCAATAATAAAATAAAAAATGTAATTTATGTTAGAATCTTGGATTAAAAAGGTAATTTTAATTGTAATGTGTGTTTCAAGTTAGCGCAGCTTAAATGAACAACAGAAAACTGGGCCTCATTCGTTTCTCGTTTGGTCACTCAACAGCCCGGACGTAAAGAGAAAGCACTACGCACAGATGAACTAGAACAAAGTAAATGAAAAGAAGTTTTATAAAGAGGATTGTGGCATTGCTACTAGTATGTTACAGTATTAATGCATTGTATGTCACACTCCCATATAGGCTGCCTACCCAACCTGGGTGCTAAGGATTTAACGATGAATAGGGGACCCTGACGTTATTTGAGAACCTTTGGTTCATCGGCCAATCACAGACAAGCCGCCAAAGCTGCGAAGCAAGTCGTACCTTGTGGACCTTCCATTGGCACACGTGAAAGGGCTGCTGATCTAGCACAATACATCTGTGTCTCTTGCATCTTGATTCCTTTTGTTTACTGTGTAGTCACTTATTGCCCTGGCTTAAGTCGATGGGAGACGTGGACCTGCCTCGCATGGGCCAGTAGGCCTGCTGCAGTGTTCTTCTTTCTTATGTTCATAATACCGTAAGCAGTGAGGTCAGTCAGTCGTATCTTATCACATGTTTACAAATCTTATTGTAAAAAATGTGGACGTAGGTGATGCCAAAAGGTTAGGCAAAGTGACGAAATCCCAGTATTAAGATCCGATGATTAGCTGTGTCTGGACCGGAATATAGATGAATAGTTTCAAAGATTAGACAAGTTGATAAATTAGACACATAAGGCAAAACACTGGTATCTTTAATGAGGCAAACGTTTCGCTCAACATTGGCTTCATCATTCTAATGCAAAGGAGAGATGGTGTGAAGAAACGAAGTATGCTTGAGGTAATCAGGCCTTCAGCCTTGAGTCTATGATAAACAGTCCATCAGAATGCTTATAAACTGTTGGCAGGTGAGGCAGGTTCTCTGATCATTCATCTACACTCACAATGTATTCAGTGCCTGAAGTTTAACACACGCTGACATGTTTCTGACAGGCATCTAAGAATTAATCGTAGATTGAATTTGGAGCTGCGGACTCACATTTAGTAAATTTAATTGAAGTATTTGATTTTATTCCTGTATGGAGGAAACGAGGATAGCCCCCATTATGTCTGGATGTCTCTCAATTTTCTTTCTCTCTCACATCTCTCCTCTTTCTCTCTCATCTCCTCCTCTCCGTCTCGTCTCTCTCTCTCTCTCGTCACTCTCCTCTCTCTTTACGAGGATGGTGTAACTGCTCTCAGCTGCTTTGTGTAAATTGCTGTCTGGTGTCAGAGCTCGTCGCTGCATTGTTCAACCAAGGTTGTCATTAATGCCTCTCTGGTTGTCAAAGGGCTATAGTTTATTTAGGACTTATTGCTTTTGTCCTTTCACTCTCTGCTGCACACAATACATTCACTCACCGTAACTTATTCCTAGTGCTTCTGAGTACAAAGCACAATAAACTACCAGAAGGTACAATTTATAGATGTTTATGTAATGTTTTGTGTATACTAAACTATTTCAAATCATTCAGTTTTGACTGAATAAAATATATCCTAGATCAACATTTCTGTTGAATAAGTTCTAAAACTTTTTATAGCTAGCATTATTTCCCCCATTCGTCATCCTATTAAGAAAGCCTAGAAAAAAACTCTTTCTATGGATAATTAGAGGCTGCACCACTGAGAGTTCTAGTGATAATAATGGTAAATGTATAACCTGCCAGAAAACTGCTAGATGCAAGAAGTTTATCAACACTATATCCTACTAGTAATCTCTGATAGATGTTCCTTTGATAACAGATGTCACTTACCAACAAAATTCCTTCCAGTCTTTGAATTATTATAATTATAATCAAAAAGAAGCGCTAAAACCACAAGGACTATACAGCTTCAGTCTTGATTCATAATAATTTAATTGTGAATGTTGAAATTGAATTAACATAGACAAAATTTCCCGTAGATCATAAGTCAATATCATTTTCATTAGCTTACATACCAGATAACACATTTGAAACCTGCAACAATTCACTACAGAATTTCCGATCTAAATTTTTGTTCAGCTTCTACAGCAGTTTCCTCTTGTTTAGATTGTATGAGTGAAAAAAATAAGTGTTTTATATCTAACACAGTAAATTTCATTATGTGAAAGCGCATCTTGTTTAGTTAACTGTATCTTGTTAATCTTTGGCTTTTCAATAAAACAAATAGTATACAACATGTTATTTGTTTGGCTCTGAGTGAAAATGTAATTAATGTAATCGTTATGCACTGTTCAAGTATATATTTCAAATACAAAACATTAATAATTTTTTTTGTTTTGGGTATTCTAAACATTTAGACAATTTTCCTCAAATTAGTAAAATTTGAAGTAATAAGGATAATAAAAAATATAAGGAATTTTAAATGCAATTTGTTTATTTTTCTGATTAACTGGCGTAAAAATGAAATCGAGTATCTGAAGGATTATATTAGAAATTGTAATTGACTTTTGAATTATATATCACGAAGTCCGAAAATACGCACGATGCAACAAGCCCACTGGTTTGTGTTGGTAGGCAAGTTGGTAGTTAATTATAGGAAGGTAGTGGTGGTAGGTAGTGGTGGTAGTGTGGTAGAGTTGGTGGTGGGATGGTAGTGGTGGTGGTGGTGGTGTTGGTGTGGATGGTGTGTTGGTGGTGGAGGTGGAGTTGGGTGGTGGGGTGGTGGTGGTTTGGTGGTGGTAGTGGTATGGTAGTGGGTTGGTGGTGGTGGTGGCGTGGTGTAGGGTGTGCGGAGGGTGAGGGACTGTATGGTCAGGGTAAAGGTTCGATGTTATATGAGCACTTGGTGGTGGCGAAGTTTAGAGTTGGGAATCATGGTGGCAAGATTAGTGTGTCGGGAAAGGTATAAAATACAGTAGTAATACTGATAATGAAATGTCGCTAGTAATATATAACCTGTACATCCTGCCGTCAACCACAAATCCCACTATACAAAAACTGATAAGGGAAGTTCACCTTAAGAATGACATAGTCGGGAGTTTTTTCCTTTACGGAGAGAAACGTTGGGGATTCCACACAAAGGGAGTAAACTCCAGGAATAGGAATTGGTTTATCATCTTCAGCAAGTTAAACCTGTTGCAACTGTTAATCATTGGCAAAAGCAATATAGTCGTATATATGGAATTATGTCACGTCCGAGGAAGGAGAGAGAGTGCATGATGTGTGGAAAGACCACGAAACAAAAACTTGACAGTCACAGAACCAGAACGAAGAATAAATCTCTTGAGCCCAACTGCGCAAAAGATTCCATACTTAGACAAACAATCTAACACGTAACCACGCTGATATCAACGAAAAATCAAGGATGGAAACTCATTTTCCAGCTCAACTTTTAACAAATATGAATAACACATGAGTGTTGATCAAATTAACTCTGTAATAATACCTACATAACGATAACAATAAGCTGCATTTCTCTTCCAATTTTTCCATCACAAAAAATTGATTTCACGTTATAAGGCTGAAACCTGTCACCTTGAGCTAGAATATATCAGTAGGCAATGGGAAAATATCATAGAAACTTTAAAAGGACTAATATGATAACCTAAAACGGGTCTTCATTCCACTTGAGCTACAAGAGATTTTTAAAATAGAACTGGAGTTCTGTAACATGAATATTGCCATTTTTCAAGGTATTATTATCTCATACCAAAAATATATAGAGAAATATGGAAGAAACACTGTGATCCCAGGAAAAAATATTTTATTATAAATCTAGAAAAAATAGCGTGTTAACGATGATATACCCATTTCAAAAGATTCATAGCTGGAATCAATATACACATAGGGTCCTCTCCCTGTGATCAACCGAGTTGTAACACCCGCACCGATGCCGTTTTGACACTGACAGCAGAAATACCGAATTCGAACCATAAATTAGGAGGGCAGAGGGTTGTTACACTGAAATTGCATGTTCACTTTTTGACTAATGCATATGTGACGAAACGTTGCCAGGTGCTCCTAGGGCAATCCGGCCACATAGCATTGAAACGTAGAAATATTCGTGGGCCAGCTGTGTACGTGTTCTCCCGTGTCGTACACTGACAATCTCCATTAAAGAGAGACATCCTTCGCTGCCGTTGAATAGATACAGTATATAAGCGGAGTGTAGCAAAGATGTCATGGGAGTACTATTAATTTTTTTCCTGTGAATCATTTATGATAGTCATCAGGAGACGAGGATCATTCGTGATAGCATCAGAGACGTGGTGCCAAGCAGATGACAAAATGGAGGCGTCCCGCATCATCCTTCAGCCAAGCAAGACGATTTCAGTCTCAGTGACAATCAAAACGTCACAATCTCCCTTTACAATGAGCGCAGGTATTTTATTTTAACTTACATCCGCATAATTACTACCGCAGTGCCTAGGGTCGATATTGAGTTGACTAGGCCCTCACCATTTCGAGTACGTGATGCATAGGCCAAGCCCAAAACCACGATATATTCAGGTGTCATACTCTGCAATACCCGAGGATAAACATCCTAAGGTGAGTAATTATTAAACCCTTGCTTATCTTCTAAAAACTGGCTTGTGGGTCTGTAACAGCAAATACGTTAGTAAATATCCCCTGGGTGGTATTTACTGGGGTCTCGAGAAGTCAACAACAAAGAATGAGAATTAATCCATAAAGTGATTCCATTAAATTATCTAATAGTTTTTTATATAATCATCTTGTCCAAAAATCTCATACAAAAAATTTATTTGATCAAAAATGGTTATTGTCCGCGTGCACTACTGCGGATAGTTGAGATTGAACTCACGGCAGATGAGCTTCTCCTAAAACTCAAATGACAGAGGGTAGTTCGAACTCCAAAGGACAGATGGGGTTCAAACCCCACCTCTTCATCTTCCAATACACAGGATTGGGAACATTACCAAGGCAGTCATAACTGTCACATGAAGCCTGGGAGACATCAACTAAGATATTGGAGATACGTCCAAGTCATCCTCAAAAGATTCTTCAGCTACCGAGCTTCGGAAGTTTCCCTCCAGCACAGCTGTTAAGTACTAACACTTGGGAAATTGCCATCACTCAGATAGCTCATATCACATGCACAGAAAATAATATATCTCCCTCATCCCAGACCGCGGGCATGAGGAAAATTCACAAAGTATTGAAGAGATGGGGGTGGGAAGAGAAATTTTTGAATGTCATATTATATTTAAATTAGACAGAGAAAAGAAAAGGACATTGGAAGAGAAATTCTGATGGCTGCATATCATATAAGAATAACAACGCGGAGTCATTATATGCCAATGAATATATAAAAAGAACTAGCCTCATGACGATTTTTGATTGATATTTATAGTATTTATAAATCATACAACATATAACGATGGCATCCTATTATGTTTTAAATGAATAAGTACACAAAGTCCATACATGAATTAATATTGCGTATGTATAACATTTACTCACTAAGAACATACATACAATATAGAAGCATACATACACATGCACACTCATGTATTATATATATACTACACATATCTACGTAAAAACACTATTACATTTGCATTCCATAAGGCATCACTGGAGGAGTTCCTGGATAGCGTTTGCCGGGGGTCAACGCCGCCCCCGGGTCGGGGGCCCGGTCCTGGTGACTGGGCCTGTAATGACGTCTTGCCAACGTCAGAGAGGAACATTGAGATATTCCCTCTACACTCCAAGAATGATAGCGTATTACACAGCTCCAATCACCCAATTTCACCAGTCCTAAAGTTATTAACATACTGGTAACGCTACTAGCATTATTAAGTAAAGTCTTGTGTCTCCTCTTATTCACACAGCTTACCTATTCATTTAGAGTAAGCATAGATGGGGTGTCCACGAGGGGTTCACATATCTCTCCCAGGAGACGATATCCCAAAACGCTCACCTGGCAGTTTAATTTTACCCTAAACAGAACTTTTTGACCCGAATGATCATTGTACCAATATTAAATTGACACATCATACACAGTGTTTGCAGATTTTAAGTGGTGTCCTTCCATCTCCATAAATATACCGCAATCTAAACCGGTACCAGCAATAGGGAAAATGATGGATGAACTACAGGAAACTGCGGCATGAGAGAGATTAAAGGAGGATAAAAACAAATCCCGATAAAAATTCCGTGGCAAAAGGATACTTGGCAACCATCAATTGAGATTAACAGAGTAGTTATGGTATGAGTGCACCTTTATTGTCAAGAACTGTAAAGCATTCGAAAATAACTGACCTAAAACTTCCACTACATTTATTACACAGAAAGTAATAGCTTAGCACAAGGCATTTATTCACCAATATTCCAGCCATGTACTGAGGCTTTTTATTCTTTCTTTCTGTACTATAAACCAAGGTTCGGGGTCCTCATATTAAGAGGGACTATTTGTAATTGATCATACTTCCCTCGTACTGCATCCATCATGTCATTATCTCTCACAAATAAATATAATAAGCTACAATTACCAATATTCAAAACAAAAATTTAGGCAGATTGTTTCAGGTTGGTTTGTTTTGCGGGGAATCAAAGTCTGGAAAGATCAGGATGCAGGAATTTACCCTGGATTTCATGAGTAACAAATGCCGCTGTTAATTTTTTCCTTTTGATAAAATTAAGATAAACTTAAAATTAGATGACCATATACAAAGCCGCCACACGTAGTAAACACCATCATTATATAATCCAAGGTCCCTCCTCATAGAAACCCATATAAATACTGTCCAACAACGAGTTTAAACGTTACATCCATAAAGATGGCTTCACAAATCAATGATTCTCAATTAGTAGTTACCCTAAATTAAACTAATAATGCAGGAAGTGGCGTATATCAGGTCGAAAACGAAACCACCCCTCTATGTCGTGCCAACACCAATCTTAAAACTCTCGTATAAATCGACCCAAAACCAGACATGGCCGACTGCTATTTAAAGTTTGTTCAACCAAGACATTGTTACTAACTATATTTTCTATCCTTGGTAACGTAGTCACCTCGACATACTCTCCAAGTTTGCATGGTAAGAAAAAATTCTGTGTACACAAATTCTATATATACAAGGGAGAGTTTTACAATATACGGTACGTGTGATTTAGTCCATGAGATCAAATATATATAGAAAATAAATATATTATATATATATAAAATTATATATTATATATATATATTTTATGTTATAATATAGGGTAGGTTATATATATAGTATATAGATGTATAGTATATTAAGCATATATATATGATATATAATATAATATATGATATATATAAAAATAGTTGGACGATTTCCCTCCAAGGTACGGTGGTGGCCACGAAAAAAGAAAACACCTTCATCATTCACTCCATCACTGACTACTTTGCCAAGGCGTGATTACCCTCGCCTCTGCTACATTAAACACATGCCCCTCCTTCATAGTGTACAAACGCTTGAGTAATATGTTCCAACGACCTGAGAACTTCAAGCCGGCCTGCGGTTTCCCTGAATCCCTTCATACAAGTTAGACGCGCTCTTGTCTCACTACTCCAACAACACGTCATAATCCTAAAAAATTCATTGTCACCATTCGCTCCTAACACTCACCCATGCAAGCTGGAAGTCCAAGCCCGTCACACGCAAAACTTCCTTTGTCCCTCTCCTTCCAACCTTTTTCGTTCCCACCTTCTACACGTCTGAACCACCTCAACAACCCCTCCTCACTTCCGTGAAAATATTTCACATTCACCTTCTACCAGTTGGTGAAAAGACCATGATATCGACACATCTCTCTTGATGAAGGATGAAACAGCCTATCCGTGCAGCCATGCTGGCTGAATTTGGTTGCATTCATGATCTCACCACAGATTGTACATAACCGTCCTATTAAAAAAAGATTCTTTAATATGTAGTAGGATGCTGTCGATAACGTCCCTTCCTGTTTGATATTCTACGTGCCCAATGAGAACTATGAAATATCGTCAGTGCTATGTCCGGATTATTGCAGATTTCTTTAAGCAAATTTGGTGTGAGGTTGAAAGTTAATCAAGTGGTAGATAAAGTAAATCAGTAGTCACACGCTGTTGGAGAATTAGTTTAACAATTAAGCGTGGGGAAATACACGAGTAGGAGGTTAGGTCGTGTATGAGAGGGAGTTGTGTCGGGACTTGTATCGACACTTGAATGATGGTTGTGGGCGTATGTTCAGGGGGGGGGGGGAGGGTGAGAGGGCGGGGGCGCTACTGGGTGATGGTCTGCTTGTGTAGGGTCTTTACTGTTTAGGATGGTTGCGGGTATGTGTAAAGTCACGTCGTGAGTTATATGGTTGAAATACTGAGGCTTGAGTAGTCTTGTGGGTTTGGATTTTGTTTGTTAAGTTGTGTAGGTGAGGTAGAGAATGTATAGGTTGAAGGGTGGTGGATGTGAGGTGCTGAGTGAATGTTTTTAATTTATTGGATTGAGGAAAGAAGGATTTGAGGAGGTGGATTAGATGTTGGTAGATTGAGGTTAAGTATTGTTGGGAGTGATGGGGGTGAAGATGGTTTTTTATGAAAGGGATAGGGGTGGGTGTGTTATGAGAGGTGTAGAGGTGGGGGGGGTGAGGGTGAGGTGTGGGTGTAATTTGTGTGTGTGGGGGGGGGGATGGTATGTGGAGTGGTGGAGTAATTGGGGGTGTGAATGTTTTTTTGTGTGGGAGTGGATGGGGTGGGTTGGGGGTATGTGGGATGTGTTTGGGAGTGTTAATTTTTTAAAAATTTTTTAAATTTTTTTTTTTTTTGTTGTTGTTTTGTGATGGGTTTTATATTGTTTATTGAAAAACTTTTCAACACCCATACTAAAATACACAATCAAAATATTGTTCTAATTACTACACATGTAATCTTATTGGCCTCACACCTTGCACGCACACGAATAAACCACATAGAACGAACGACCAAAAAGTCTGGTATTTCCATTGTATATAGCCTCACTGCAGGCGGCAGTATTGAGTAGGAGACGCGATGTACAGGGAGAGTTTAGTGCATATGAAGTAGAGAAATATCTGTAAACTCCCCCAGCTAATACACATGTGTTGATGTGATACCTTTAACATGCTGAGTGAACGCTTGAAGTACTGGTAAAGACGGCCCTTGATCGTTAAAAAGGCCCTTATCACCTGGTTCCTGGTCGAATACGCATGACATGTAATGTGACATACACCGATAAATTGAAACATACTATTACATGCACACTGAGCAACTCTCATAGTCCCACAGGGAGGAGTACGAAGATCAAGGCAGTAAAAGTGTACCATAAGCCAACAGTATCAATTTGTCCCAGTGGGATCAGAGAACCTTGGGGATCAATGGGAAAAAATGCCACACGTTTCCTTAAAGAATGGGTTCCAGACTCATCGACCACCACCATTGGACCCAAGGGCAGCCATTTCAGTTCCCAGCCCTCACGACGGCCCATCCAGAGGGGAAATTGCTTGCTGCATACTTGGCCACACGTTCCAGCCTCGGAGGACTGGAGGAAATTCATCATCTTTGATACATTGTGCCATTAGTATTCATGTTTAAGTTTTTTTTTTCTGTAATTGCATATTGTTTATTAATAAATGTTCACAATAGAATATAAATATTAAGGGGGGTGGTAGGATAAAAAATATTCCAAACAGCTCCGGGGAAAACTTTGAGTATTCCCTGAGGTACGTTTAATTGATCTTCTCAGAGGATGATGGTCCCCATTCCAGCTATAGATGATGTAACTTCCGCTTATATCTATAATATATATGATTATATATATATATATTATATATAACTAAAAATATAAATAAATATATATATCATATATATATATATATATAAATTTCTATAATATTATAGGGAGTAACCACCTCTAGAACTATCCTCAGAGAAAAGAATCAACTTGCTTCGAGGGAAAACTTCAAGGATCTCCCGTGAAGCAAATTGAGAATTTCCTCCTACCACACCCTATATTTCAAGTATGTTTTATTTAAAGTCAAAATACATTGGCTCCAAACATTCACAAAATACAACAAAAGTAAAACAATATATATATATATATATATAAATTTATATATATATATATAAATATATAGTATATAATAGATAATATTATTATATATATATATATATATATATACATAATATGACGTAGTTTAAACAAATTGTAAGTTAGAGTGTTCACAAGAAGTTTGTGGGTTAGCGGAAAGTGGGTGCGGGAGGGAAGGAGGAGCGTTGGTAATGATGATGTAAAGAGAGTATAAAGGGAGAAAAAGTTACAAATTAGTAGTTTTTACAAAGTAGAAGTTGATGCAAAGAGGAAGATATATGTAGAAAAAAAAGAGAGAGGTTAAGAGAGTGGGTGAAGCAATGTAAAAAGAGTAGCAAATTAGAGAGAGTGGGTGAGATTGTTATCCAGCAAATTTTGTTGAAAAATATGAAAAAGTTTTGAGTGAAGATGTAAAAAGTTAAGGAAAGCCTAGAGCACAAATGGATTTGTCCAGTTAAAAATATGAGAGGATGCGTAATAAATGAGAGTAAGAGGTTAATGGAAGATGGATAGAATATTTTTGAGGAATTGTTAAAATGTTGATGAAGATAGGGAAGCCTGAGATTGTCGAGTATAGGTGCAGATGAGGAATAACATCATTGTATGAGTGCTAATATCCATAGTGAGTGAAGGAAGTTCGTGAGGCAATTAGTTAAATTTTGAAAGGGGTAAGGCAGCCGGATAGAAGGGATAAAGATAGAAATTATAAAAGCAGGTGGGGATATAGTTAGGAGTGGATAGTCTATAATATTGAAAAAAGTATGGCAGAGGTAAGGTACCTATATGAATTTCAGCGAGCATTCATAGTTCCTTTGTATTACAAACCTAGTAATTCCAGCATGGCCTGTTTATCCCTGGGCGTAAAGGGAGCAAAATAAACACAGCAGAGAAAAGTTTAGGACTTAATATTTATCCATCACTAATTTAGAACAAGCAATATGTACACGATGAACAGTGATAAGTATTAGTGGCACCCACGGTAAGCAAGGCAACAATAGAAGCCACAAAAGTCAGACCGTGCTACAACCAGCTCTAGAATGGGAATGACAAGGTGCCAATACAGAGAGTGACCCACAAAACCTCTGCGATTGACTAAAACCATCTTCTTATTGGCTGGAACCTTGTCACAAGTTGAACGACGGGGCCCCATCATCCAACTTCAGCAACCTGGTTTCGCTGGTTGGGGGAGATAGCCTTAAATGAGGGTGAGTACATGCGCCGAACAAAGGTTAACGTACTCTTTGTGCATGCCACACTTTGTATAAAGTGCAAAGGTGACAAAGGAGATTGCAAAAAATAAAGGGGTATAAGTCTGTTGATTATACCCTGGTAAAAGTGTATGTAGAGTTATTATTGAAAGAATTAAGATTAAGACGGAGAACGGAATAGCAGATGAACAAGTAGGCTTTAGGAAAGGTAAAGGGGGTGTGTGGGACCAGGTTTTACAGTGAAACATATTAGTGAAAACAGTATTTAGATAAGGCCAAAGAAGGTTTATGTGTCATTTATAAGATTTGGAAAAGGCGTATGACATGGAGGATAAGGGGCAATGTGGCAGATGTTGCAGGTTGTAAGGTTATAGGAGTTGTCAGGATACTGAAAATCAGTGAAGATTATTTACGATGATAGAGAGGCTCAAGTTAGAGAATAAGGAAAGAGGGAGATTATTTTCCAGGTAAAAAAAGGCCTAAGACAATGGAAGTGTTGATGCCACCGACGTTGTTTAATATATTATAATAGATGGGGTTTTTTTAGAGACCGTAAATGCTAGGGTCTTGGCAAGAGTCCGTGAGATAAAAGAAAGAGAATCCACACATAAAGTGGAGTTGTCACAGTTGCATCTTTGCTGATGACACTGCGCTCTTGGGGATTCCTAAAGAAGTTTCAGAGTTGGTGGGATTAATTTGTGTAGGGAAATGTAAAATAAAAAATTAAAAGTGAAAACAGGAAAGAGTGAGGTTATGAGGATAACAAAAAGAATTAGGTGATGAAAGATTGGATATCAGATTGGAGGGAGAGAGTAAGGAGGAGGTGAATGTATCAAATATTTTGGGAGGTGGACGTGTCCAGCAGATGGGTCTATGAAAGATGATGTGATCTAGAAAACATGATGTGAAAAGGGGAGAGCGGTGCACTTAGGATCCATGTGAGACAAAGAGACTTTTGTCCTGTAGGCAAGAGAGGGGAATGTATGAGAGTATATTTTACCAACGCTCTTACATGGGTGAGAAGCAAAGTTAGAAAAGAACCTCTTTAAAACACAAGAGATGACTACCAGAGAGGTTGTCTCCAGCATCAAAAGATGCTGGCGATATTACGAGGAGACACATATCGGTACACAAAAATTAACACCACCACTAGCACCATCAACACCCCCTAAACAGCAATAACATTCTACCATCTACCACCACTACGTTTTTCATCTTATCGTGATCGATTTTTTTTTAAAAATTTACATTTATAATGTAACCCCGTTACCAAGATATACCTTCAAACCACTTGCAAAAGTAAATTGTCCAGGATCCCACTCTGCCCTTTCGCTATTCACTTTTCCCATCTCCTACCCCCTGGTATCTCCCTCCACTAGATCCCTCTTCTTTTACTATCCCTCTTTCCCCTCAATCTTCCCATTCTCCCCATGCAACCTTAACAGCGAGGCGACAGAAGCATAAAAAACGATGACATGTTAATAATTTTTATTCGTTGTATCACATTCATAATTTATTGCAGTTTTTTTTTTTATTATACTTCCTGCAGCCTTCCAATCATTTAGAGGAACCTGTGAAGACAGGTTTGGTAAGGTAAGGGTTTGGAACTTGAATTATATTAGAAAAAAGGGAGATGAATGATGATTAAGATGGACAGAGGAGATAGGAGAAGAGAGTGATTGCAGTGTATAGGAAGGAGAAACAAAAAGGGAATTGGAAGAGAAAAGAGGTGATGGGAGAGGAATCAATGGGGATTGGGATGTATAAGGGGGTATGAACGATGGGAAGTTAGGGAAAAGAAATCATGAAAACGAAGTGCGGAAATGGAAGATGACGCATGTGTCAGGATAGGAGAGATGGGTAGATCCCTGGTAGTGGGAAGTGATGAAATGAGATAGCTGTTGGAAGAATTGGTTTGAAGTGAATGATGGTGAAATGTGAGATGAAGAGGAAGTGATGGAAGAAATGTATTTTAACCATGAATTCAATTTGGTCTTGCCAGTACGATGCCTATAGTTAAAGCCACAGTCAGTTATTACTATTCCATTCTTCAGGGATGGATTTTTCTTCCTCTGACTCTCTCACTTTCCCCGTTAGATGAGAAACATCCTTTCTGTATTAAAGACAACCACAGTGTCCTTACTTACAGTTCCAATACAGAAAAGGTGAACAGCCATATATATATAAATATATATATATTATATATATATATATTATTTTATATATATATATATATATATATATATATTATAAACTATATAAATATATATAATATAAATTCAACAATTGGTCGTTCTCCCACCGAGGCAGGGTTGTCCCAAAAAAAAAGAAAGAAAATCCCAAAAGAAAATACTTTCTCATTAATCAACACTTTCACCACACCTCACACATTTATCACTGCTTTTGCAGATGTGCCCAGAAATAACCACAGTATTTAGAAGCATATACGTAAAAGCCGATACAACAACAAGATCCCCCTCCAAACGTGTGCCATAATCCCCGAAAGCCACTCCTTTAAATTGCAGTCATTGTACTTCCCATTCCAGGACTCAAGTCCGACTATATGAAAATAACCGTTTCCCTGAATCCCTCACTAAATATTACCCTGCTCACACTCCCAACAGATCTTCAGGTCCCAAGTAACATTCGTCTCCATTCCTCCTATCTAACACCGCTCCATGCACGCTTGCTGAAGTCCCCCTCCAAGCCCCTCGCCCACAAACCGCCTTACCGCCCTCTTTCCAACCCTTTCGGAGGACGACCCACCCCTACCCCACTTTTCCTTCCCCTACTAGATTTATATGATTCCCATGTCATTCACTTTGATCCATTCTCTCTAAATGACCAAACCACCACAACAACCCCTCTTCTTTTCAGTCTGCCCTCTGACTAATGTTTTTTTATTAACTCCACACCTCCTAATTCCACACTCGAAATTTTCTGCATATTAAGACACCACAAACCATTGCCCTTAGAACAGGACATCTCCACTGTCCTCCAACCGTCTCCTCGCTGCTGCATTTACCAACCACCCAAGCATCACAACCATATAAGAGTGTTGGTACTACTATACTTTCATACATTCCCTTCTTGCCTCCATAGATAACTTTTTTGACTCCACATTATACCTCAACGGCACCACTCACCTTTTTCCTTCCCCGCAACCAATTCTATGATTAACCTCATCCTTCATAAATCCAATCCGCCGACCACGTCAACTTCCCACTATCGAAAACATTCACTTCTTCAACTCCTCCTCCCAAATTGATATCCAATTTTTTCTTTATCGTAAATCAATAGAACCCTGCATCACCTACTCTTTTCTATGTTTCACTTTCAACTTTCTACCTTTACACACATTCCCCCAACTTCATCCACTAACCTTTGCAATTTTTCTTTAGAATCTCCCATAAGCACTGAATCATCAGCAAAAAGTAACTGTGTCAATTTTCCCATTTTTGAATTTTGATTCCCATAATTTAATCCCTACCCCTCTCCCGAACACACTAGCATTTACTTCTTTTATTACAACCCCAATCTATAAATATATTAAACAACCCATGGTGACATTACACATCCCTGTTCTAAGACCTACTTTTACCGGGAATTATTCTCCCTCACTTCTACACTACCAATACCTGACCTCCACTATCCCAAAAAGCTATTTACAGCATTTAGTAAAACCCCCCCCCCTAAAACCACCTATTCCATAAAGCTTGCCACATCTGCACATTGCTCCTCTATCCCACGTCTATCCATTATGCCTTTTCTAAATCCATAAATGCAATAAAAAAACTCCCTATCCTTTTATCTAAATACTGTTCACATAGTATGGCAACACAATGTAAACACTTGATCTGACACATCCCACTAACCACTTCTGAAGCCTCCTGCCCTAACCGCAATCAATCCAACAATCAGTCTTTACCTCATAATTCTTCTCAATTAATAACCCTACTCGTGTATACTTTCCAGGTAATACTCAGTTAAACCTTATCCTCTATAAATTTATACAATCTCTTTGTCCCCTTTCCTTTAATAAAGGGACTATACATGCCTCCCGCCAATCCCTAGGTTGCCTTCCCCTCTAATATATATATATATATATATATATATAAAAAATATATATAAATAATAAAATATATATATATATAAAAAATATATATAAACATATATGATAACGCAATAAGATGTATGTTTGTAGGATTTCCTGCTTTTGATAGTATAAAAGTACATATCCTCTTAGCCCAATTTGATATTTTTAACTGTTAAATTTTTAATTTGAGGACATGAATCTGAATAGTACAGAGGTTTACCCTTAAAAACAAATCATTGATTTATGTGCTTGCTGGCTTGTGAAAATATTTTCCAAGTATGATTTACTGGTGGGTAAACACCCTCAGGTCGATTTTATTTTCTTCTCTGAAACACAGGAATAAAACATTCTGACGCTCAGGGAAATGAATGGACGCCGCAGTAACTATAAAATCTATTTGCTTTCATGGTCGCTGTTGACAGTTTGTGGTGGGTTGTTTAGGATGTGGTTGTTATGGTGGATGGCTTTAGGTGGTGAGAAGGCAGTATGTGGTGGTAGTGGTGGTTTTGTCACGTGTGGTGGTTTTGGAGTTGTTGTTGAGGGTGTTGTGGTGATAACAGTGAGTTAGTGTTAGGGTGAAGATGTTTTATGTAGTGGTGTTGGTGTGATGGTGGTGGTTTTTGGTGCTAGTGGCGATGATGTTGGATTATAAATGTAGGCAGAAATGATGGAGGTAGTGAGGTGATGTCTGTGGTCTTGTTTGGTTGAGACGACTCGGTTGCGGTGTTGTCGTCATTGAGATGTACAGTAATTAGTATTCTGTTGGAAGTGATTTGTGAGATAGTAGTAACAAGTGGAAGAAAATGACGGAGTGATAAGTATGGTTGTTAAGGGCGTTGGTCCAGATGATTGGTGGGCAACAGTGGTCGCGTAACTCATTTAGGATGGTGTTTAAATGAATGCAAAAGTTGAAATTGTGTGATAGTTGACGATAATGTAATGGAAATCAGCCTTGAGTAATTGTATATGTAATTTTAGATAATATGCAATAATAAAATAAAAAATGTAATTTATGTTAGAATCTTGGATTAAAAAGGTAATTTTAATTGTAATGTGTGTTTCAAGTTAGCGCAGCTTAAATGAACAACAGAAAACTGGGCCTCATTCGTTTCTCGTTTGGTCACTCAACAGCCCGGACGTAAAGAGAAAGCACTACGCACAGATGAACTAGAACAAAGTAAATGAAAAGAAGTTTTATAAAGAGGATTGTGGCATTGCTACTAGTATGTTACAGTATTAATGCATTGTATGTCACACTCCCATATAGGCTGCCTACCCAACCTGGGTGCTAAGGATTTAACGATGAATAGGGGACCCTGACGTTATTTGAGAACCTTTGGTTCATCGGCCAATCACAGACAAGCCGCCAAAGCTGCGAAGCAAGTCGTACCTTGTGGACCTTCCATTGGCACACGTGAAAGGGCTGCTGATCTAGCACAATACATCTGTGTCTCTTGCATCTTGATTCCTTTTGTTTACTGTGTAGTCACTTATTGCCCTGGCTTAAGTCGATGGGAGACGTGGACCTGCCTCGCATGGGCCAGTAGGCCTGCTGCAGTGTTCTTCTTTCTTATGTTCATAATACCGTAAGCAGTGAGGTCAGTCAGTCGTATCTTATCACATGTTTACAAATCTTATTGTAAAAAATGTGGACGTAGGTGATGCCAAAAGGTTAGGCAAAGTGACGAAATCCCAGTATTAAGATCCGATGATTAGCTGTGTCTGGACCGGAATATAGATGAATAGTTTCAAAGATTAGACAAGTTGATAAATTAGACACATAAGGCAAAACACTGGTATCTTTAATGAGGCAAACGTTTCGCTCAACATTGGCTTCATCATTCTAATGCAAAGGAGAGATGGTGTGAAGAAACGAAGTATGCTTGAGGTAATCAGGCCTTCAGCCTTGAGTCTATGATAAACAGTCCATCAGAATGCTTATAAACTGTTGGCAGGTGAGGCAGGTTCTCTGATCATTCATCTACACTCACAATGTATTCAGTGCCTGAAGTTTAACACACGCTGACATGTTTCTGACAGGCATCTAAGAATTAATCGTAGATTGAATTTGGAGCTGCGGACTCACATTTAGTAAATTTAATTGAAGTATTTGATTTTATTCCTGTATGGAGGAAACGAGGATAGCCCCCATTATGTCTGGATGTCTCTCAATTTTCTTTCTCTCTCACATCTCTCCTCTTTCTCTCTCATCTCCTCCTCTCCGTCTCGTCTCTCTCTCTCTCTCGTCACTCTCCTCTCTCTTTACGAGGATGGTGTAACTGCTCTCAGCTGCTTTGTGTAAATTGCTGTCTGGTGTCAGAGCTCGTCGCTGCATTGTTCAACCAAGGTTGTCATTAATGCCTCTCTGGTTGTCAAAGGGCTATAGTTTATTTAGGACTTATTGCTTTTGTCCTTTCACTCTCTGCTGCACACAATACATTCACTCACCGTAACTTATTCCTAGTGCTTCTGAGTACAAAGCACAATAAACTACCAGAAGGTACAATTTATAGATGTTTATGTAATGTTTTGTGTATACTAAACTATTTCAAATCATTCAGTTTTGACTGAATAAAATATATCCTAGATCAACATTTCTGTTGAATAAGTTCTAAAACTTTTTATAGCTAGCATTATTTCCCCCATTCGTCATCCTATTAAGAAAGCCTAGAAAAAAACTCTTTCTATGGATAATTAGAGGCTGCACCACTGAGAGTTCTAGTGATAATAATGGTAAATGTATAACCTGCCAGAAAACTGCTAGATGCAAGAAGTTTATCAACACTATATCCTACTAGTAATCTCTGATAGATGTTCCTTTGATAACAGATGTCACTTACCAACAAAATTCCTTCCAGTCTTTGAATTATTATAATTATAATCAAAAAGAAGCGCTAAAACCACAAGGACTATACAGCTTCAGTCTTGATTCATAATAATTTAATTGTGAATGTTGAAATTGAATTAACATAGACAAAATTTCCCGTAGATCATAAGTCAATATCATTTTCATTAGCTTACATACCAGATAACACATTTGAAACCTGCAACAATTCACTACAGAATTTCCGATCTAAATTTTTGTTCAGCTTCTACAGCAGTTTCCTCTTGTTTAGATTGTATGAGTGAAAAAAATAAGTGTTTTATATCTAACACAGTAAATTTCATTATGTGAAAGCGCATCTTGTTTAGTTAACTGTATCTTGTTAATCTTTGGCTTTTCAATAAAACAAATAGTATACAACATGTTATTTGTTTGGCTCTGAGTGAAAATGTAATTAATGTAATCGTTATGCACTGTTCAAGTATATATTTCAAATACAAAACATTAATAATTTTTTTTGTTTTGGGTATTCTAAACATTTAGACAATTTTCCTCAAATTAGTAAAATTTGAAGTAATAAGGATAATAAAAAATATAAGGAATTTTAAATGCAATTTGTTTATTTTTCTGATTAACTGGCGTAAAAATGAAATCGAGTATCTGAAGGATTATATTAGAAATTGTAATTGACTTTTGAATTATATATCACGAAGTCCGAAAATACGCACGATGCAACAAGCCCACTGGTTTGTGTTGGTAGGCAAGTTGGTAGTTAATTATAGGAAGGTAGTGGTGGTAGGTAGTGGTGGTAGTGTGGTAGAGTTGGTGGTGGGATGGTAGTGGTGGTGGTGGTGGTGTTGGTGTGGATGGTGTGTTGGTGGTGGAGGTGGAGTTGGGTGGTGGGGTGGTGGTGGTTTGGTGGTGGTAGTGGTATGGTAGTGGGTTGGTGGTGGTGGTGGCGTGGTGTAGGGTGTGCGGAGGGTGAGGGACTGTATGGTCAGGGTAAAGGTTCGATGTTATATGAGCACTTGGTGGTGGCGAAGTTTAGAGTTGGGAATCATGGTGGCAAGATTAGTGTGTCGGGAAAGGTATAAAATACAGTAGTAATACTGATAATGAAATGTCGCTAGTAATATATAACCTGTACATCCTGCCGTCAACCACAAATCCCACTATACAAAAACTGATAAGGGAAGTTCACCTTAAGAATGACATAGTCGGGAGTTTTTTCCTTTACGGAGAGAAACGTTGGGGATTCCACACAAAGGGAGTAAACTCCAGGAATAGGAATTGGTTTATCATCTTCAGCAAGTTAAACCTGTTGCAACTGTTAATCATTGGCAAAAGCAATATAGTCGTATATATGGAATTATGTCACGTCCGAGGAAGGAGAGAGAGTGCATGATGTGTGGAAAGACCACGAAACAAAAACTTGACAGTCACAGAACCAGAACGAAGAATAAATCTCTTGAGCCCAACTGCGCAAAAGATTCCATACTTAGACAAACAATCTAACACGTAACCACGCTGATATCAACGAAAAATCAAGGATGGAAACTCATTTTCCAGCTCAACTTTTAACAAATATGAATAACACATGAGTGTTGATCAAATTAACTCTGTAATAATACCTACATAACGATAACAATAAGCTGCATTTCTCTTCCAATTTTTCCATCACAAAAAATTGATTTCACGTTATAAGGCTGAAACCTGTCACCTTGAGCTAGAATATATCAGTAGGCAATGGGAAAATATCATAGAAACTTTAAAAGGACTAATATGATAACCTAAAACGGGTCTTCATTCCACTTGAGCTACAAGAGATTTTTAAAATAGAACTGGAGTTCTGTAACATGAATATTGCCATTTTTCAAGGTATTATTATCTCATACCAAAAATATATAGAGAAATATGGAAGAAACACTGTGATCCCAGGAAAAAATATTTTATTATAAATCTAGAAAAAATAGCGTGTTAACGATGATATACCCATTTCAAAAGATTCATAGCTGGAATCAATATACACATAGGGTCCTCTCCCTGTGATCAACCGAGTTGTAACACCCGCACCGATGCCGTTTTGACACTGACAGCAGAAATACCGAATTCGAACCATAAATTAGGAGGGCAGAGGGTTGTTACACTGAAATTGCATGTTCACTTTTTGACTAATGCATATGTGACGAAACGTTGCCAGGTGCTCCTAGGGCAATCCGGCCACATAGCATTGAAACGTAGAAATATTCGTGGGCCAGCTGTGTACGTGTTCTCCCGTGTCGTACACTGACAATCTCCATTAAAGAGAGACATCCTTCGCTGCCGTTGAATAGATACAGTATATAAGCGGAGTGTAGCAAAGATGTCATGGGAGTACTATTAATTTTTTTCCTGTGAATCATTTATGATAGTCATCAGGAGACGAGGATCATTCGTGATAGCATCAGAGACGTGGTGCCAAGCAGATGACAAAATGGAGGCGTCCCGCATCATCCTTCAGCCAAGCAAGACGATTTCAGTCTCAGTGACAATCAAAACGTCACAATCTCCCTTTACAATGAGCGCAGGTATTTTATTTTAACTTACATCCGCATAATTACTACCGCAGTGCCTAGGGTCGATATTGAGTTGACTAGGCCCTCACCATTTCGAGTACGTGATGCATAGGCCAAGCCCAAAACCACGATATATTCAGGTGTCATACTCTGCAATACCCGAGGATAAACATCCTAAGGTGAGTAATTATTAAACCCTTGCTTATCTTCTAAAAACTGGCTTGTGGGTCTGTAACAGCAAATACGTTAGTAAATATCCCCTGGGTGGTATTTACTGGGGTCTCGAGAAGTCAACAACAAAGAATGAGAATTAATCCATAAAGTGATTCCATTAAATTATCTAATAGTTTTTTATATAATCATCTTGTCCAAAAATCTCATACAAAAAATTTATTTGATCAAAAATGGTTATTGTCCGCGTGCACTACTGCGGATAGTTGAGATTGAACTCACGGCAGATGAGCTTCTCCTAAAACTCAAATGACAGAGGGTAGTTCGAACTCCAAAGGACAGATGGGGTTCAAACCCCACCTCTTCATCTTCCAATACACAGGATTGGGAACATTACCAAGGCAGTCATAACTGTCACATGAAGCCTGGGAGACATCAACTAAGATATTGGAGATACGTCCAAGTCATCCTCAAAAGATTCTTCAGCTACCGAGCTTCGGAAGTTTCCCTCCAGCACAGCTGTTAAGTACTAACACTTGGGAAATTGCCATCACTCAGATAGCTCATATCACATGCACAGAAAATAATATATCTCCCTCATCCCAGACCGCGGGCATGAGGAAAATTCACAAAGTATTGAAGAGATGGGGGTGGGAAGAGAAATTTTTGAATGTCATATTATATTTAAATTAGACAGAGAAAAGAAAAGGACATTGGAAGAGAAATTCTGATGGCTGCATATCATATAAGAATAACAACGCGGAGTCATTATATGCCAATGAATATATAAAAAGAACTAGCCTCATGACGATTTTTGATTGATATTTATAGTATTTATAAATCATACAACATATAACGATGGCATCCTATTATGTTTTAAATGAATAAGTACACAAAGTCCATACATGAATTAATATTGCGTATGTATAACATTTACTCACTAAGAACATACATACAATATAGAAGCATACATACACATGCACACTCATGTATTATATATATACTACACATATCTACGTAAAAACACTATTACATTTGCATTCCATAAGGCATCACTGGAGGAGTTCCTGGATAGCGTTTGCCGGGGGTCAACGCCGCCCCCGGGTCGGGGGCCCGGTCCTGGTGACTGGGCCTGTAATGACGTCTTGCCAACGTCAGAGAGGAACATTGAGATATTCCCTCTACACTCCAAGAATGATAGCGTATTACACAGCTCCAATCACCCAATTTCACCAGTCCTAAAGTTATTAACATACTGGTAACGCTACTAGCATTATTAAGTAAAGTCTTGTGTCTCCTCTTATTCACACAGCTTACCTATTCATTTAGAGTAAGCATAGATGGGGTGTCCACGAGGGGTTCACATATCTCTCCCAGGAGACGATATCCCAAAACGCTCACCTGGCAGTTTAATTTTACCCTAAACAGAACTTTTTGACCCGAATGATCATTGTACCAATATTAAATTGACACATCATACACAGTGTTTGCAGATTTTAAGTGGTGTCCTTCCATCTCCATAAATATACCGCAATCTAAACCGGTACCAGCAATAGGGAAAATGATGGATGAACTACAGGAAACTGCGGCATGAGAGAGATTAAAGGAGGATAAAAACAAATCCCGATAAAAATTCCGTGGCAAAAGGATACTTGGCAACCATCAATTGAGATTAACAGAGTAGTTATGGTATGAGTGCACCTTTATTGTCAAGAACTGTAAAGCATTCGAAAATAACTGACCTAAAACTTCCACTACATTTATTACACAGAAAGTAATAGCTTAGCACAAGGCATTTATTCACCAATATTCCAGCCATGTACTGAGGCTTTTTATTCTTTCTTTCTGTACTATAAACCAAGGTTCGGGGTCCTCATATTAAGAGGGACTATTTGTAATTGATCA
>NW_026490671.1:0-20888 GCF_026875155.1 Cherax quadricarinatus
GGGGTTGTTGTGGGGGTGGGGGGGGTTTTGGTGTGGGGGTGTGTGGGGGGCGATGGAAGTGTTTGTGCTGTGTGGCGGGTGGGTTGGGGGTGCTGTGGGGTGTGCGTGTGTGGGTGTGTGGTGGTGTGGGTGGGTGTGTGGGTTTTGTTGGGGGTGGTGTGGGGTGTGGGTTTTGGGGTTGTGTGGGGGGGGTTGTTGGGTTTTTGTGTGTGGTTTTCAGTGTGGGTGTTTGTTGGGGTTTTGTGTGTGGGTGGGGGGTTTGTGGGTGGGGGTGGGGGTGTGGGGGTGTGTGTGGGTTTTGGGTTTGTTTGGGGGGTTTTGGGGTGTGTGGGGGGTTGTGGGTGGGGTGTGGTGGGGTTGTGGGGTGTGTGGGTGTTTGGTGGGTGTGTTGTGTGTGGGTGGTGTGTGGTGGGGGTTTTGGGGTGGGTTGGGGGGGTGTGTGTGTGGGTGTGGTGTGTTGTGGGTGTGGGGGTGTGTGGGTGGGGGTTTTGGGGTGGGGGTGGTGTGTGTGTGGGTGTGGGGGGTGGGTTGTGTGGGGGGTTGGGTGGGTGTGTGGGGGGTGTGGGTTTTGGGGTGTGTGTGGTGGGGTGTGGTGTGTGTGGTGGGGTGTTTGGGGGGTGGTGTGTGTTGTGTGGTGTGTTTGGGGTTGTTGGTCCACCATTTGACCCACCTTTTTGGGGTTGCAGGGGTCATCATACCCGGGCCCCCTTTTCACTGATTGCACGGGTCCTCTCTCCCCTGCCCCATGAGCTTTATCAACCTCCCCTTTAAAACTATGTATGGTTCCCCCCCCACACTTCATTTTCTAGACTATTCCACACTTGACTACTCTATGATGAAAAATATTTCCTAACCCCCCCTTTTGATTCATTGATCTTCAATTCCAATTGTGACCTCTTTTTATGTGTCCCATCTCTGAAACTCCTGTTTTTGTCCACCGTTCTTTTCGGCGCAGTATTTTATATGTCGTTATCAGTCCCCCTGCCCTCCTGGCCTCCATGTCGCAGGCCGATTTCCCCAACCTTTCTCGTACACAATCCCCGTGTCGGGGACTAGTCTTTTGCAAACCTTTGCACTTTCTCTAATTTCTTGACGTGCTTGACTAGGTGTGGATTCCAAAACTGTGCGCATACCCAGAGGGCCTGACGTAAATTAACAGTGTTTTAACGACTCCTTTTTGAAGTATCAAAAACGCTATCCGGGGTTTTGCCAGGCCCCCGTATCTGCAGCAGTTATCTGTTTTTATGTCGCCTCGGGAAATACCCGGGTGTTATACCACCCCCAGATCTTTTTCCTTTAGTGGGGTTTGCAGTCTTTGGCCTCTAAACATATTGTGTCTGCGCTTTTTTCCCCTTTCCCCAAACTTCATGATTTGTTTTTGGGCAGGGTTAAACTCAAGGAGCCTTTTTTCGGCCCCAGGCTTTTACCGTCCAGTCTTTTTGTAGTCCGCCTACCTCATCCGTTTTATTTTTCTCTTTAAATTTCACATCATCGCAAAAAAGGGACACTTCTGATCTACCCTTCCTTTATTCTTTTCACATATCCAAGAACACACAGGTCCTAGGACTGACCCCTTGAACCCCGTTTGCACAAGCGCCCACTCTGCACCTGTCACGTACCAGACTCGTTGTTGCCTCCCGTCGGGTTTTCTCTGATCCTTTTGCATCCCTTTTCCTGTTAGTGGGGCCTGATCTTCTAGCTTTTTCGTAACCTCTTGGGGGAAACCCTGTTCAAAGGGCCCTTTTTTTGCAGTCCAAAAAAATGCAGTCGATCCACCCCTCCTCCTTTTTTTACTTCTGTCACCTTGTCATAAAACTCTAGTGGGTTTGTGACACAGGTTTTTCCTTTCCCTAAAACCGCGGGGTTTCAATTATCATTTGTTTTTTTTCCATGGCCCCCACTCTCCTCCTGATGACTTCTCCATCCCTTTTGCATACTATACACTTAGTAAAAAGGTCTGTAGTTTGTGCCTCCTGTCTGTCTCCCTTTTTTAAAATTGGGGGACAAACATTTCCATCTTCCATCCCTCAGGGAGTTGCCATTTAAAATATGTGTTAAGATCTTTTTTAAGGCACACACAATATCTCGCTCCCTTTTTAAGGACCCACGGAGAGATGTTTCTGCCCCACCCCCTTTTGGGGTTCAAGTTCGCATAGCACTTCTTCACTTCCCCTTTGGTTATATGTACCTCACCAGCACTTGCGGTGTCCCCCCCCCCCGTTCTGTTTCCGGGGATCCTACTGGTTCCACGAAATCCTTCTTTAAAAAATCTCGTTTGAGCTCCTACATACCTCTGGGGTCTTTTCTTGTGAATTCCCCATCACCCTTCCTCATCATTCCCGGGTCCTTACTGTTGTTTTTCCTCCTGATGGGGCTGACAACAGCTTCGGTCATCTTGACTTTCGATGCTATGTCTTTTTTCATATTGTCGCTACCCTCCCTTTTTATCTGTGCATTTCATTTCGGGCTCTTGGGCAATCTCTCTTTTTTCCCCGAGTTCTCTGTTTTCTTCCCTTTTCCTTTCTCTAGTACCCCTATTTTTGCCTCCCTACCCTTTGGTGAACCAAGGACTCGTCTTTTCTTCCCATTATTTCGTTTTCCCTGGGAACAAACCCCCTCTGCCTCCTTGCATTTTTTTGCCACTATCCATCTTTTTCTTGTACTGGTTTTCCGTCAGTTCCCTCTCCCACTGAATTTTTTTAAAGGGAATTCCTCACCCTGATAGTTCCCCCTTTTGTATTTGGGTTTTTTCCCCCACCCTACCCTGCTACTCCTCCATTTGGAGCTAAATAGTAGTCGAAGCACAGAACACAGTCCCCCTACTCCCAGGGGCCTTCATACAAGATATCCTCATGCTGAACACTCAAGGTGATACAAGGTCCAGTCTTGCGGGTTTTCTTTCTCCTCTCTCTCGGGTAGTGTCTCTAACATTTGATGCATGAGGTTTTCCAGTACTACACCATCATTTTGGCTCCCCAGTTTGGGAACCCCCATGGGCCCAGGTTTTCCCAGTCAATCTCCTTGTGATTGAAATCACCCATAACAGTAACTTTGCTCCCCCCACTGTGTCTCCGGGCCACCTCGGCTAGTGTGTCGACCAGGTCTGTTGCTCTCATGTATTTTTCCTTTTGGTCTCCTGCAGTTCTGTGGTGGTTGTACATTACTGAATTACACCTTATTCCTCACTGGTTGTTCCACTAAGTAGCCCTTTCACCCTCCACCATTCCTCCTTTTTTCCTAAAACCCCACTGGTTTTTTAATGAGCAGTGCAACTCCTCCCCCCCTCTCCTCCCTCTGCTTTCCTGAGATTTGATATCCGGTGGAAAGATGAATCTGTTTTTATTCGGGTGATTTTGTTTCTGTGATTCTATTATGTCGGGGGATGTCTCCTTGATTCTTTCATCCACTCCTCATACTTATTTGTTTTTTTCCACGCATTTGTACCCCCAATCCTTCAACTTCTTTTCTAAACTGGGGTCGGGGAGTGTTTTGGGGGGTTGGGGAAGTGGGAGCCCGATAAGAACATGGGTGGTTGCTGGGGGGTATTTGTAATGTATGGGTGGGGGCTTTGGATAGACATGGGGGTTTTTTGGGTTTTGGTGTTTGGTGCACTGGGGGTTTACCTGGGTTGGGGGGCTTTTATAGGAAGCTGGAGGGAGGTTGTATTTGTCTTTTTCCTGTGTCTGGGGTCCCTGTCTGTCTTTTCCACCCCTCTCTTTCCTCCTTTTCGCCTTTTTTTATCATCTCTCTCATTTCCGCCTTTCGTCTTTTGTTTTGTCGCGGTCAATACACCTTCCATTCCGGGAGTCCCTTAATCGGCTTTTTCCCCAGTTCCCCGTTCCGTCGATCGCCTTAAGGGCACTTTCCCCTGGCCGGGTTTTTTTTTTAAAACCCCCTATTCTCCGAAAATTTTCCAGCTGGGTCCCTATCGTCTTCTCCGATTAAATTTCATGATGCTTTCAATGTTTTTTTTCCCCTTGTTTTCTTCTTCATGTTTTCCCCCTTTAACTTTCCCGTAGCCCATAAAACAAAGACTGACCCACCCTTTCATTCTCCCACTGCATATCCCTGGTATCCCCTCATTTAATTTTATTTCCCAAATTTCACTTTCCTTTCCAGTTTCACTACTACGGGACATGGGGTCAGGGCCCCCTTTATTTTTCCCCTTTTCGGGTTTCCCTGGGCTCTGTTGTGGTCTTTTAGGGCCCCACATAAGCTTAGCTCTTTTATTTTCTACAGTCTCCACTGATAGAGCTTCTACATGCAGTTTTGCTCCTCTGTCCCTACAGTTCCCCCTTTTTGGGCGAGAGCGGTCTCTGTTTTTCAATCCCAAAATTTCTTTAGTTTTTGCTGTTTCAGATTTTTCAGTTTTCTTCAAGCTCGTATCCTGGCCCTGCTGCTTGACTTTCACCTCCCCCTTTCCCGCTTTTCCTGTCATCCTCTCTTCCATTCTATGCTAAGTTCTTCTAGTTTCTTTTTTCCCCTTCTTTTCACTTTTTTTTGAGCTTGCTCCCAATCTTCCCTTTTCAGTTTCCCCCTCCTGTCCCTTGGTTTTCCTTTTGGCTCTCTGGGAACCCATTTTTTTATCCTGATTGCCTCAAGTGGGAACCTAGTAATTCTGTATGTTAGGTTAGTATTGTAATTCAGAGTGGGGGGGAGGAGAGGGGGAACGGGGGCTATATGGGGGAGTAGGGGAGGGGGGGTGGGGAAAGGGAAATGAAGCAAGTGGTAAGTGGGTGATGGGAGAGGGAGAGGGGGGGAGGGAGGGGGGGGAGGGGGGGGGTGAAAGAGGGAGGGGAGGGATCAGGTAAGGAGTGAGATGTCGGGGGGGAGGGGGGAAGTGTATTTTGAGTCTGGCAATATGTGTGTGTGTGTGTGTGTGTGTATGTGTGTGTGTGTTTTGTGTGTGTTTTTGGGGTGTTTGCGTTGTGTTGGTTTGTGGGGGGGTGGGGGGGGGTGATGTGTGGGGATGTGTGGGGGGGGTGTGGGGTGGGGGTGTGGTGGGGGTGTGTGGGTGGGTGTGTGGGTGGGTGTGTGGTGGGTGGTGGGTGGGTTTTGTGTGGGTGTTGTGGGGGTGTGTTTGTGTGTGTTGGGTGGGTGGTGTGGGTGGATTGTGGTGGGGGGGTGGGGGGGGGGGTGGGTGTGTGGGGGGGTGTGTGGGTGTGGGTGGGGGGTTGGGGTGTGGGGGGGTGTGGTGGGGGTGTGGGGGGTGTGTGGGGGGGGGGGGGTGGGTGGGTGGGGTGTGGTGGTGTGGGTTGTGTGGGGTGTGGGGGTATGGGGTGTGTGGGTGTTGTGGGGGTGTGGGGTGGGGGGGGTGTGTGTGGGTGTTGGGGGTTTGGGGGTGGGGGTGTTGGTGTGTGGTGGTGGCGGGGCCCCCACTAGGCTACGCTACTCTTTTGAAGATTAAAAAAAATTTTCACATCAATTTCCCTTTTTAATATGCCCCTAAAATTTAAATAATAATATTAATTGCGTACCTTTTGTTTTTGGTGGTGTGTTTACTACTTGTCGTTTTTTTGAAAAAGAGGGGGGGGGTTTCGTTAAACTATTTTTTTTTTGTTTTTTCACCGGTACTCTCCCGGCCCAGATCTTCGACACAAATCTACTTTTTTCATTTGAAAATTATAGGATTATTTTTTCTCACTCAATTCCTTATTAATATATACTTTTATTTAACAATAATTACGGGGGCCCCACTGGTTTGTATGTGCGACTTGTTTACTGCTTGTCCCCCAGAAAAAAGGGGGGGGGGGGGGGTTTACTAGTCTACACAACTCTCGGATTTTTCCTGCGAATTAATAATTTACTAACCACTATCTATCTCCTGGGACTGAAATAGGAGAGAGAGATGGTATAGCAACAAACCCCAGGGGGAACACTGAAATTTAGACACTAACCAAAATAACCACAATAGGCAAGATGTCGTCTGCACAACAATGGGGTTCCTGCTGGTCGGCTGATTCAATCCTTCAATTTGTAATCCTTCAGGGAATTATCTACATTTAAGTTTTTATTTCTTTTTCTTTTTTAAACTTGGATTCCCTCTTTTTTCTTTATACAGTAAAAAGGTCTAACAATCTGATGTTTAGCTACCTTCACAACACCAACAGCTGGGATTGACTAATTTTTTTTTTACTTTTTAGTATTTACTTAATCACTCTTTTATGACCTTATCACTACACTGCGCTATAAAACCAACATAGTATTTGTTAAATTTCAGATCCCCCACCGTTAACCCAATTAATGTTTGGATATTTTGTGCAACACTGCGGGCCCTGCCTGATGCGACTGCTACCCTCCCCCCTCAAATTTCATTCAAATTTAAAAATTTTAAAATTTTTTGATCCATCACATTATTCGCACTCTTTAAAACATACACTCTTGTAGGGATTTCACTGATTCCTCACGTACGTGACCGCTAAAATATCTTAGGACAGCCCTAAAACGCTAATCCCCGGGGAGCACTATTTTTGCGAACTGCTTCACTGTGTACTCACGTTGGGTGTTGTGGGGGTGTGGGTGTTGTGTGGGGGGGGGGGGTTGGTTGGTGGGGGGTGGGGGTTGGGGGGTGTGGGTGGGGGGTGTGGGTGTATGGATGTGGGGGTGTGTGTGGTGTGTGGGTGTGTGGGTGTGTTGGTGTGGTGTGGGTTGTGTTGTGGGGTTGTGTGTGTGGGGGTGTGTGTGTGTGGGTGTGGTGTGTGTGGGGTGGTGTGGGGGGGTGTGTGTTTTGGGTGTGTTTGGGTGTGTGTGTTGGGTGTGTGTTTTGGGTGTGTGTGTGTGTTGGTGTGTGTGGGTGTGGGTTGGTGTGTGGGTGTTGGGGTGTGTTGTGGGTGTGTTGGGTGTTTGGTGTGTGTGGTGGTTTTGTGGGTGTGTGTGTGGGTGGTTTTGTGGGGTGTGTGTGGGTGGGGTGTGGGTGTGTGTGTGGGGGTGTGTGTGTGTTGGTTGGGTTGTGTGTGTTGTTTGGTGTGGGGGTTTGTGTGGGTGTGGTTTGTGGTTGGTGTTGTGTGTGTGTGTGGTGTGTGTGGGTGTGTGTGGTGGTGGTGGGTTTTGGGGGTGGTGGTGTGTTGTGTGTGTGTACTACTATGTTAGCTACTTCCCGCCTGAGCTCTTCCTAACGTTCCAACTGATCATTCGTGTGTTTACCTGAGTAGCTGCCATGTATGTCACATGGCTCCCGCTGATCCCAAGCAGCCTGTCTCTGCCCACTCAAGCTAAGCCTTGGTATTTTGTATGTCATGATACTGTGTCCCCTGATCCTCCTCTTCCAGTGTTTAATGTGCGAGTTTCTTAAGCCTCTAATCATTGCCCATTCCCTGCAGCTCTAGTTCTGATCTCATTGCAAACCTCTAGATTCTCACTTTCTTTTATATTCAGTGCTTGGTAAGGTGTGGGTTCCACACTGGTGCTGCATACTCCAAGATAGGCCTAACGCATACTGTGTATGTCCTAAGTGAATCGTTGGGGGTTCTGAAAACAGGCCTTAGGTTAGTTAGTCTTATATATGGCTCTGAAGTTAAAAGATTTAGTGATATACATAGAGAAATGTTTACCTTCAATTAAATTCTTGTTGGAATCCTCCCTGTATTTCACAATGCTATCGTCATTAATTTCACATAATCTACAAAGACTGTTCACACGTAAGGGAAATTATCAATACATCTTATCTTCAAAAGAAATCTTGGAGAGTTTCTTTAGTTACTTACTGATCAACCAGGCTTTGATGTTGGACTGCGTGCTGCTAGCAGCAACAGCCTGACTGATAATCATAACTCAGGAGGCTCCGGGTCGATAATCCCCACAACTCAGGTAAACAACAATGATACAGAATTAAATTTCCTCTATCAGGAATAAGTATTACAAGAAGTATTTTAAATCAGAGGTGATGGGTTTTATGTGTCAAACCCCCAACACCTCACCCTCTGCCTTCTATTAATTAAACTTATATATCCTCTTGAGTACCTTCCCTGCTACCCCAGCCTGCTCAAGTTTGTTACCAGCCTAGTGTGTAGAACTGCCAGCAGCTAGCTAGCTGTTGGCAGTTCTACACTTTCTCGTGAAGGGGGGGGGGGTAGATGTACACAACGAGTTTTCTTTGTGAGTGGTCTAGACTCAGCTCCTGGCCCCGCCTCCTACAATGATTGGCATCACTTATTTCTGGCCGCTTATGCCTAATAATATACGTATATTCATGAAGCTATATATTGAGTCTGCCTCATCATAGTCATTCCCCTTTTCAACCACCTTGAGAATAAAAAGAAAAAAACACTTCCTTACATCCTTCTAGCTCATCTGCGTCTTCAGCTTTCACCTGTGTCCACTTGATCCTGGTCCTGTTAATTCAAATGGTCTGTCCCTGTCAATTCCTCTTAAGATTTAGCACATCGTAATCACGTCCTCCTAGTCCTTCTCTCCTCTAAGGTCATTAGGTGGGTTTACTTCTTTCAGAGCTGATACTAGCCTGGATGCAAATCTTGGAGCCTTTCCGAGTTCCTTCGCATGCTTGGTGAGATGTGGGCTCTATACTGAGGCTGCGTACTCCTGGACTGGCCTAACATATGTAGCACATAAGATTATGAAAGATTCTTTATTCCCCATTCCTGAACGCTATTCTGAGGTTTGTTAACCTTGCACATGGGCCCCTGCAACTACAAAGTTTAGACTAGTGCAATTCTGGAAATATGAGGGTGATATTTATATTCACCCCAGATTCCCTTTTTCCCTCTGCTATCTGCTGCTTTTCTTCTCCGCCCTGATATACCCTGTCCGGTCTACTCATACCTCCAATTTGCATGACCTTGTGTTTGCCTGGACTGAACTCGAGGTGCCACTTTTTTTGACTTTATTCTGTAAGGTCTTCCTGAAGCTTACAGTGTCCTCCCCTGTTGTTCTTCTTCTCGTTATTTTTTACATCGTCAGCAAAAAGTGATTCGTAAGAATCAGTTCCCTTCTGGTAGGTCATTCACGTATATTAGGACCAATAGTGACCCTAACCCTGATCCTTGCAGAACCCCCCCTCGTTACTCCCCCATTCTGATGTCTCATCCCTTCAAACACACACACACACCCCAAAACACACACACACACAAAAACCACACACACACACAACACACACACACACACACACAAAACACACACACCACAACTCCCTCTCTCTCTTTCTGTACACTCACCTACTTGTGGTTCCCGGGGGGTCGAGACTCGGCTCCTAGCTCCGCCTCTTCACTGAACGCTACTTGGTCCCCTCTCCCTGCTCCATGACATTATCATACTTGTTGTGTGTGTGTGGTGTGTGTGTGTGTGTGTGTGTGGGGGTGTTGTGTGTGTGTGGTGTGTGTGGGGTGTGTGTGTGTGTGTTGTGGTGTGTGTTAAAATGTTTCTTGGACACCGAGAAGCCATTTTTCTAAATAAAATATTACACAAATTTTTAATTTGAAACTAAGAAAAAATTTTACCTAATATATTTCAGATTAGCTGTAATTTCGATTATATTTTTTAAACATTAATGAAATTATTAATTTCCTAATTTTGGACCACCAGATAGGGAAGGATCCATCAAAGAAAACAGCACAGATTCTGTGAAGATAAATAGTGCCTAACAAATTTTATTCGTTTTCAGAGATAAACAAAAATGGCATTTCTGGACTGGGGGAAAACCTTAGATACAATATCCTGCCAGAGGTAAATTCAGAAGCTGGATAAACGGACAAGATTGTAGGGGAAAAATGTCAATTTGATGAGTAACTGACAGGGAGGACACAAGGAGAAACAATAACAGTCGAAATGGACGAGGTTAAGTGGAGTACCACAGGGGTCGATACTGGGGCTCCTACTGTTTCTGATGCACATAAAACGATCTAAATGAAGGGCTCGACTCCTTTTTACTCCCCTAATTGTGCTCATGTAATTCTGATTGTAGGAATTGAATCTCAGCTCCTGGCCCTGCCTCTCTGCTGGCAGCTACTGGGTTCACTTTTCCCCCGTCTTACATATTCTTAAAACTATTATGGATCCCTCCACTACCACAAATAACCCGCACACAGGAGAGGAGGATGAGCTTACGACGACGTTTCGGTCTGACTTGGACCATTTACAAAGTCACACTAACAAAAAAAAGAGTTGAACATGAATGATTCGCCGGCACATGTCCCGGCCCGGGTCTTTTTCCAGATAGTGACCCGGCGAAAACATTCCACATAAGAGAGTGAGGTAGCCAGTTTATATAGGGGGAGCGGGAAAAGGGACGAGAACAAGACAAATAACCCTTGGAATTTAATCCGAATAAATGCAAGATATGAAGATCGGAAAAGAGAAGGCAGGAAAGGAAGTACGTAAGCACGAGAATAAAGTGACTAACAGAGAAAGAAGCAGGAAAAGGAAGCAGAGCCAGGGTAGAGAAAGGACTGTAAAAGAGAGAAGTAGAGCCAGGGTAGAGAAAGGGACTGTAAAAGAGAGAAGTAATGAAGGAAGCACAATTCAGGAGTAAAGAAAGGAGCGTAACAAAGAAAGAGAGGTCCCGAAAGGGAAACACAATCCGGGGACAGAAAGGGACTGTAACAGAGAAGCCAGAATGGGAGTACAGTCAAGGGTAGAGAAAGAAAACGAGCATGGCCTCACTATATACCACCCGAGAGAACAAAATACCTCAAGTATGCTTCTGAGAGTCCTAAACCAGGCAGGCCTCATGATTAGATTAGGGCCTGATCAACCAGGCTGTTACTGCTGGTCGCAAAACAGTGCAAAGTATGAACCACAGCCCGGCTGGTTAGGCACTGATTTGAGAAACAACATATAGCAGACTGGCAAGTCTTTAAATACCATTCAGGAACCACAAAAAAAGTTCATTTAGGACACTATACACGGTTTATGTACGGTTAACCCCACTTACGGTTAAGCCCATAATCTTAGTACATGTGGAGAAATTTCTCCAGTAAAAGGGGACATCTCTCAGCCCCCCCGGAGGGGCGGGTGGACTCTTCCTTCCCCTAAGTTCTTTATTAACCCCATTTACCAGGCATCCCAGCACGGCTCTCTCCTTGCTAAATTTTCTGATCAACACACAATGAGGGTTAAACAATCATTCTCTTTTCTCCACAGCAAAAAAATTAAGGGGAAAATCAGCATGAGCCGGTTTTTCCCTTTAAAAATTTCCCTGCTATGGAGTTTAACCTCACTGTTAGCTGATCACAAATTCTAGAAGGAGAGAGCCGTGAAGGGGAAAGCCCCGGTACTATGGGTTATGATAAACTGGTTAATAAGTACACTTTCCTGCAAGAAAGTAAACAAAGACAAGCATTACTTATCTTTTTTAAAAGCATATTTCCACGCCGCTCCCCGAAAATCCCTTCGGGGTGCGTTTCGGGTCCCAGAGGCTGTTTTAAATTTAACAAGTGAGTTATCATAAAAATTTTCCCCCCCAAAAGGGGCGTATACCACATTTTTACTATTATCGAAAGCAGTGGTACTCACTGGGGTTTTGGTGAATCACCCCCGCTTCACAAATCACTGGAACTCCCCCAAATCCACCTCCCCCTACTACGCAGCTAACTTTAAAATTGGATATGACTGACCCAATTTCCTCTGTTTTTTGTAGAAGTTTTCCCAGCATCGATGTCTTTAGTAGGTTCGTAGTTATGTCCTCACTCGTGGATAGGGAGTAAATTTTGGCCATTCTTTATGCGATAAGGTAAATATCTTGTCCCTTTGTTCATAACACCTGAATGTACACCGCCACACAAACTTTTATACTTTAATCGGATTATACAGCTGATAATACACTCGTGTTCCACTAGTTTTCCTAGTGGATATTGAGAGTATTCGAGTTTACCGCACAAAGTCATTATTTTCCTTTTTTCTCAGAGGTAGATTTGTGACATGTTCGCGCTGATATCTGAATTCAACCTAACTTTTTCGCCCTGCCCCAAACGCCCACCAGTTCATAGTCCGCACAAAAGAACTACTGAGTTCAGCTTTATATATCTTCCTTACTACACAATGCAAAAAGGGAATAACACAAAAAGGGTTTGGGTTTCTTATTATTTAGCAGTAGACTAGAAGTCATAGTAGTCCAAACTTGTAGATCGGTGGGGAGCAGGTTTTTTCCCTTAATTTTCCTATGGAGAAAAGAGCAATTACTCTCGTTTAACCCTCATTGTGTATTTTGATTAGAAATTCTAGCCGGGAGAGAGCCTGGTAAAACATGTAGTTCTAATAAAGCTGTTTGCGAGGAAGAGTCCACTAGCCCCTTCCGGGAAGGCTAAGTCCCTCAGAGAGCTAAAAGGGGACTGAGGGCTGAGAGATACCCCCTTTACTGGAGAATTTCCTCCCCCAGTATAGTAAATCCCCCCACCGAGAGTTTGGGTTATCTCACTGAGAGAATGCAGTTAATCCCACTAAGAATAAGAAATTAGCAACACAGTACAGCTAATCCCAGAGGCAGTTCACCCCAAAAGAGTACAGTTAATCCTGCTCATTGAGAGTATGGGAAAATCCCCGAGTAAAAGTTAATTCCACATTGTACGATTAATCCCACAGAGCATTGTTACTCCACCAAGAAATTAGGTTAATCTCACACACAGCATGTTAATCCTACCGAGATTATAGATTATCCCATTTAGACTACTGTTTAAATTCCTCTGACAGGATCCTGGTTTATACCACCGACAGTGCAGTTCATCTTACAGAGTAAAAATATACTCCCAGATAAGTATAGTTAATCCAGAAGTATTATTAATCCAATAAATGACACAGTTCATCTCAGAGAGCACTGCTTATCCCACATGTAGTAATGTGAATCTCACAGTTACATGGACCCTGCCCTCGCATGGGGCCCTAGGCCTCCTGCAGTGTTCCTTCTTTCTTATGTTCTTATGTGTACTGCTAATCCCACAAAAGATCGTTAATACTAGAGTAATGTAAGATACACACAGCAATACTAATCCCCATATTGTTAAACCATCAATAAAGATACCAAGGTGTGACAAGAGTCTTATTCATCAGTGGTAGAAGTAAGGAGCCTGGGATGGTATTAGAAGAGTCTTATTCATCAGTGGTAGAAGGAGCCGGGGATGGTATTAGAAGAGTCTTATTCATCAGTGGTAGAAGGAGCCGGGGATGGTATTAGAAGAGTCATATTCATCAGTGGTAGAAGGAGCCGGGGATGGTATTAGAAGAGTCTTATTCATCAGTGGTAGAAGTAAGGAGCCGGGGATGGTATTACAAAGTGATCACATATCACTTAGTTTCAATATATCATGGAATTACCCAGATAAATGCAATCAAATTTCTGTCCCAGATTTTCGCTTGGCCGACTTCATGGGACTAAAAAATTACCTGGGTGGGCTAAATTGGGATGTCCTGACTATGGGTCAGGTAGGTGATCTTGGTTGCCAACATAACGTTTTTCAGAGCATAGTTCTAGATGCCCAGACAACTTTTGTTCCGAGTAGGGAAATTAGATCTGACAAAAATGATCCCAAATGGATGAACAATAGATTAAAACATCTCATTGGTCAAAAGAGAGGCATATATATGCTTATCAAAAGAGGGGATGGGCAGTTAAGAAATCAATATATTCAATTAAAGAGAGAAATAAAGAAAGGAATAAGAAAAGCAAAAAGGGATTATGAGGCTAAGGTCACAAGGAATTCCAAGACTAACCCAAAAGGGTTCTTTCAGGTATACAGAAGTAAGATTAGGGACAAGATTGGCCCACTTAAGAGTAACTCTGGTCAGATCACTGACAGTGATAAGGATGTGTGTGAAATTCTCAATATCTACTTCCTCTCAGTTTTCATCCAGGAAAATACTAGCGATATTCCTGAAATAATAGATTATGTAGAACAGGACAATAATAAACTATGCATGATTGCAGTAACTCAGACAAATAGAGAAACTAAAACCTAACAAATCCCCAGGTCCTGATGAAGTTTGCAAGGGTGTTAAAGGAATGTAAAGAGGAACTTAGCATACCTTTGGCTAATCTTTTTAACATATCACTAACAAACTGGCATAGTGCCTGATAAGTGGAAAATGGCAAATGTAATACTATTTACAAGGAAGGTGACAGGTCCTTGGCTTCGAACTATAGACCAATAACCCTTTACCTCCATAGGGAGAAAATTTATGGAATCAATAATTGCCGAAGCAATTCGTAGCCATCTGACAGGCACAGACTGATTAATGAATCTCAACACAGTTTTACAAAGGGGCATTCCTGTCTTACAAATTTTACTATTTTTTTCACTAAGGTGTTTGAGGAGGTAGATCATGGAAATGAATATGATATTGTGTATATGGACTTCAGTAAGGCTTTCGATAGTTCCACACCAGAGGCTATTGAGGAAACTTAAGGCACACGGAATAGGAGAAATTTTTTCCTGGGTAGAGGCATGGCTGACAAATAGGCAGCAGAGAGAGTGCATAAATGGGGGGAAATCAGAATGGGGTCACGTCACAACGGTGTTCCACAGGGATCAGTGTTTGGGCCCATTGTTGTTCACAATTTACATAAACGACATAATGAGGGAATAAATAGCGACATAAGCAAATTTGCTGATGACACCAAAATAGGCCGTCCAATTCATTCTAATGAGGACACTAGAGCACTCCAGGATTATTTGAATAGACTGGTGCAATGGTCGGAGAAGTGGCAGATGCAGTTTAATATAGACAAATGCAAAGTTCTAAATGTTGGACAGGAAAATAACCATGCCACATATAAACTAAATAATGTAGATCTTAATACTACTGATTGCGAAAAGGATTTTGGAGTTCTGGTTAGCAGTAATCTAAAACCAAGACAACAGTGCATTAGTGTTCGCAATAAAGCTAACAGAATTCTTGGCTTCATATCTAGAAGTATAAATAATAGAAGTCCTCAGGTTATTTTTCAACTCTATATATCCTTGGTTAGGCCTCATTTAGACTATGCTGCTCAGTTCTGGTCACCGTATTACAGAATGGATATAAATGCTCTGGAAAACGTACAGAGGATGACAAAGATGATCCCATGAATCAGAAATCTTCCCTATGAGGATAGACTGAGAGCCCTGAACCTGCACTCTCTCGAAAGGCGTAGAATTAGGGGGGATATGATCGAGGTGTATAAATGGAAAACAGGAATAAATAAAGGGGATGTAAATAGCGTGCTGAAAATTTCCAGCCAAGACAGGACTCGCAGCAATGATTTCAAGTTGGAAAAATTCAGATTCAGGAAGGATATAGGAAGGCACTGGTTTGGAGTTGTGGACGAGTGGAACAAACTCCCGAGTACAGTTATTGAGGCTAAAACGTTGTGTAGTTTTAAAAATAGGTTAGATAAATACATGAGTGGGTGTGGGTGGGTGTGAGTTGGAGCTGACTAGCTTGTGCTGCTGGGTCTGGTGCCGTGCTCCTTCCTTGAGTGGAGGTGACCAGACTGGGTGGGTCATTGGGATAATCCGGGGGGAGAGGGGGACATGGACCTGCTCCGCATGGGTCAGTAGGCCTGCTGCAGTGTGCCTTCTTTATGTTCTTATTCATCAGTGGTAGAAGTAAGGAGCCTGGGATGATTACTGAATAATCATTGGCCAGTCGACATGAGGTGGCACAGATTTTTTGTGAGGTGGAGTTTTGCAAGTCATTACAAGTAGTGTGTGTGTGTGTGTGTGTGTGGTGTGTTTTTGTGTGTGTGTGTGTTGTGTATAGTGCAGGTGGGGGCCAAAGATAACATGGATGGGAACATGAGACTAGGATAATGATCTTAGTTTAATATTGTAGTCAAGGTCATGCTGTGTGCCCGTGCATAGATGAATATCTCGTTGAGTTTTCCCGTTGACTTGGGGCTTAGAAGGTCTTTCCTACGGTCCTAGCAGAGATACGCCTTTATGGCTTCAAGTGTGTCTGGAGGCAGGGAAGCGGATGTGTGAGACAAGCAAGTTAAGTATGGTAGAGAGGGTAGAGACTGGCGGCTCTCATGGGAAGAATGGGCTGATGAAGCCCGGCCTCTCTGATAAAAAGAAAAAAAATCTTAACTCAAAGGTATAAATAAAAGGACTTCCTGTGCCCTGGAGAGGACAGGGAAAATACGGGAACGAAAAAGGAGGAAGGACGGCGTAATCTACTTTTTATAAACAGTAGGAAAAGTTTAAAGAACACTGAAAAAATTTAAGTCAGTGATACATTTCGATCTTGCATTTTTGTTCGCTCCATTCAGGTTCCTGTACGAAAACGTGCACAATAAAATGTTTGAAGTGATCCCAAAGGGTTTTCAACCCACCCGATGGTATCTATACCAGTTTGGACCAGAGTGTAAAGAAAAAGAGACAGAAGGGGAAATGTGTAATTGGGGGCATGAAATGACAGAGGTGAAAAAAGGGACACAAATTTAGACAAGGCATCGGGGTTGGATAGGGGGAAAAATCAAAGGGCACTACTGGGCGTTTTGGGGGGACCCATGTTTCCAAGTGGAGCTGTTTTAGGGGTTGACTTAGCTCCCACATCGGGAAAACTTTTATCCCGCATAATGTGTGAAAAACTTTATGACCATCGAACGTCATTTTATTATATTCGTTAGTATTTTCTCAAAGTCAGACCATCAGCAGGGGGGACAAAAGCTTCGACTCGGTGATTGCGAGGTTTGCAGTTCCCAATTTTTTTTATACACAATAGCATAGGAAGTCTCTTTTTTAATATGCCAATGACAGTTGCTCTTCAAAAACTAAGGGGGGAGATCGTGTAGTTACGGGATTTGCCAATGGGAGGAGATGCATTAGTTTTCTAGCTTTTGGGCACATCAAACTCGGGAAAGTTACACCCACTCGTTATAGAAACGAGTTTTTTGGCAAATATTAAACATTCGGGGCAGATTTACATTCCTTATTTGCCTGAAAAAAATCAAGTTCAAGTCGAGAACGAAAGATTTCCTTATGGGAAAGATTATCGGGGCGTTTTTTCTTAGTGCCGATCAAGGCTTTGCATCCTGTTTCCCTTGTCTCGATTCTTAACAATATAACTTCGAGCCACTCTCCCCTTTTTACACCGGGGAAAGACTAGAACCGTCGCTGCATCAGGGCAAAGACAGCCCAAGGTAAAGGGAGAAAAGACCCCAGGGGGGTAACACTGGGGAACCGGGGTTTACGGGTCTGAGGAGTTTAAAAGTCGGCAGGGGTGGGAAAGAACATGTTGCAGTCACTGGAGACCCAAGCAAGCATCAATTTCTTTTTTAAAGGAAAAAAATAGGAAGAATAAAGAAACCTCCCCCACCATGAGCCACAGTCACCTCTACTGTGACATATAATGTTTTCCTTGGAAAAAACCTCCTACCACCTGTGTACCACCAGTATGGCACCACCAAACTGAGGAAGGCTTAGAAAAGCCTGGCTCTGGGGGGTATGGGGGCCAGCAGCGCCGCCAGAAAACATCTGGTTGACTGGGAAAAGCACCAACAACCTGGCTCGGGGTCAGACTGCCAGAGTAGTAAAACTCTCGAACCCATCAAGTTTTAAAAAAAATGATAAAATAGACAAAAGTCCAATTTTATAACTGCTTTCTTTTAAAAAGGGTTTTGTTGCAAATAAAAATTTCAGACATTTTCAGCTGCCACTCCTGGATATAAGGCGACCCCATACTACTACTGTCACCAAAGTTCACCAATGCCCTCACTGGAGGGTCAACCCCATACTACTACTGTCACCAGAATTCTACAATGCTCACTGGGGGTAAACCCTCCAGTACATACGTCACCAGAGGTTCTACCATATGTCTACTGGAGGGTCAACCTCCAGTACTACACGGGCCCCCAAAGGGGTTCTACCAATTCCACGGGGGGGTAAACCTCCAGTACTACTACTGCCCCACAAGGGGCTCTACCAGATTCTCACGGGGGTCAACCCCCAGTACACTACTTCCCCAAAGGGTTCTACCAAATGTCTCCTGGGGGGTCAACCTCCTACTACAAACTGCACCAGAGGTTTCTACCAGATGCTCACGGGGGGTAAACCTCCATATACTACTTCACCAGAGTTCTACCAAGTCTCACTGGGGGGTCAACCTCCATACAACTGCATCAAGGTTCCCCAAAAGGTCCACGGGAGGGTCAACCTCCAGTATACACGCCAAAAAGGGTTCTGTCAGATGTCCACTGAGGGTCAACCTCCAGTAGTACACGCCATTAAAGGTTCTATCAATGCTCCTGGGGTCAACCCCCCAGACTCCCACGCCATCGATTACCAATTCTCACTGGGGGGTAAACCTCCAGTAAACACTGCACCAAGGTTCTATCAATTCCCTGGAGGGTAAACCTCCAACACCACTGCCATCAGGGGTTCACCAATGTCCCCTGGGGGTCAACCTCCGAAATACTACGTCACCAGAGGTTCTACCAATTCTCACGGGGGTAAACCCTCCATACTACTACGTCCCAGAGGTTCTACCAGATGCTCACTGGGGGGTCAACCTCCAGATACTGCATCAATTTCTCCAATGTCTCACGGAGGGTAAACCTCCAGTAACACTCCCTTAAAGGTTCTCCCAGATTCTCACGGGGGTCAACACCATACTCTACGTCACCAGATTTTCTACCAATGTCTCACTGGAGGGTCAACCTCCATACACTACGCCATCAGGGGTTCACCAATGTCTCACGGGGGGTCAACCCCAACACACTGCCATCGAGGTTCTACCAAATGTCTCCGGAGGGTAAACCCCATACTACTACTCCCATCAGAGGTTCTAAAAATGCTCACTGGAGGGTCAACCCTCCAGTATACTACTGCCATCAGAGGTTCTACCAAGATGCTCACGGGGAGGGTCAACCTCCAGTACTACAACTGTCACCAAGTTTCTACCAGATGTCTCACTGAGGTCAACCTCCATACACTACTCCCATCAGAGGTTCTACCAATGTCTCACGGGAGGGTCAACCTCCAGTACTACTACGCCATAAGGTTCACCAAATGTCTACTGGGGGGTCAACCTCCATACTACTACTCCCAAAAGGGTTCTAAAAAATGTCTCACTGGGGGGCCAACCCCAGTAATACTGCCACGAGGTTCTACCAATGTCCACGGGGCAACCCCCATTCTACACTGTCACCAGGGGTTTCTACCAATTCTCACTGGGGGGTAAACCTCCATACTACTACTGCCATAAAGGGGTTCTCCCAGATGCTCACTGGGGGGTCAACCCCATACTACTACTGCCACAGAGTTCACCAAATGTCTCACTGAGGGTCAACCTCCATACTACTACCCCATCGGGGTTTACCAAATGTCTCACGGAGGGTCAAACCTCCAGTACTACTACGCCACCCGGTTCTACCAATGTCTACTGGGGGGGTCAACCCCTTACTACACCGCCAAAAGGGGTTCTCCCAAAATGTCTCACTGGGGGGCAACCCCAGATACGTCCCCAAAGGGGTCACCAATGTCTCACTGGGGTCACACGGGTGGACTGACACAACCCCCCCCAACCCATTAACTTAAATGACTGATGGTGGAAAAATGCCAAAAAATTCCGAACGATACCCAAAAATGGGGCGAAAACACTGATACCATAAAAAAATCAAAATGCCCGTCGATACGGGGGACTTTGGGACACTTCTAGAAATTATCTTCGAATATGGTTTTTCAGGACCTGTTTTCCATTTTTGAACTATTTTAAAACACAAAAGATAAAAATCCTCACTAAAAAGGTGAAAATGGGAGGAAGGTTAACAGTATTCAGATTTTTTGCAAGGAAAGAGGGAAGCCTCCCCAAACCCTCTGATGAAGAGCACTGACCACAGTAAAGGGGCCCCTGCAATGAGTGTAAGGGTAAAAAAACCTGGCCCCTCACAGGGAACATAACAACTAAATGTCAACGCATATGATTTCACATACACGTAAAATTTAAAACTGGCACACTTTGGCTATATTTAAGACACTTTTGAACAAACGTTTTCGTTAAAAAAGGGATTTACTGCATTAACCCACTTTGTCAGTATTCCCGTAAAAATTACAGTTCAAAATACATTTTTGTTCACTAGTGTTGGTTTTGTTGTTCATCCCAGGGCCCGACCCGTGCTCATGTTTTAGCTTTATTACTGGGAAAAAAAAAGTTTAATTACTCATCCATACGGAAACGCTTACGAAATTGATACCCTTATCGTCACCAGTTATAGTAATTACAGCTAAATAACCCTAATTGATAATACCCCATGTGAAATAAACAATTAAAAAAAGTAAACATTAGTTAGTACGAGGCTTTTATACTTATATCTCTGCATATTTTACCACCTAATTGTGGTTTCAGGGGTCGATTCATAGCTCTTGCCCCACCCCCTTTTACTGGGCGCTACTAGATCCACCCCCTAACTCCATAGCTTTACATACCTCTTCTTAAAAATATGTAAGGGGATCCCCGCCTCCACTCATTACTCTCCAGTTGTTCCACTTCCGACAATCTATTAAAGAAGAAGTACTTCCTAACATCCCGTGACCGACGATTTTTTGACTTCCAGTTGTGACTCCTTGTTGCTGTGTCCCATCACTGAAACATTCTGTCCCTATCCAAACCCGTCAATTTCCCTCTCTATTTTTTTATTCGGGATCATGTCCTGCCAACCCCCTGTCCTCTGTGTTTCAGGCTGCGTTCCCTTAACCTCTCCTCGCAGGGCGAACCCCTCAGCCCAGGATTAGTCTTGTTGCAAACCCTTTGGGGACTTCATAATTTCCGACGTGTTTGACCAGATGTGGGGTTTCCCAAAGGGCTGCATACCTAATAAGCCCTGAGTAACAGTGTTGTGAATGTGCCCTTACTTAGATTAAAAATCATTCTCGTTTGCCAGGGGCCTGTATGCTGCAGCTGTTACTGGGTTTATGTGCACCTCAGGAGATGTGCTTGGTATATGCTCACCCCAAAATCCTTTTCTT
>NW_026490682.1:0-21979 GCF_026875155.1 Cherax quadricarinatus
GCCGCCCCGGTCCCCGTATGTACACTGTCAGGCGGCCGTATTGTACACTGCCCGGCGGCGCAGTACTGTGCACTGTCAGGCGGCGCAGTATGCTACACTTCCAGGCTGCGCAGTATTGTACACTGCCAGGCGGCGCAGTACTGTGCACTGTCAGTCGGCGCAGTATTGTACACTTCCAGGCTGTGCAGTATTGTATACTGTCAGGCGGTGCAGTACTGTACACTGTCAGGCGGTGCAGCACTGTACACTGCCAGGCTGCGCAGTATTGTACACTGCCAGGCGGCGCAGTATTGTGCACTGCCAGACGGCGCAGTATTGTACACTGTCAGGTGGTGCAGTACTGTACACTGTCAGGCGGTGCAGCATTGTACACTGTCAGGCGGCGCAGTACTGTACACTGTCAGGCGGCACAGTACTGTACACTGTCAGGCGGTGCAGTACTGTACACTGTCAGGCGGTGCAGCATTGTACACTGTCAGGCGGTGCAGTACTGTACACTGTCAGGCGGTGCAGCATTGTACACTGTCAGGCGGCGCAGTACTGTACACTGTCAGGCGGCGCAGTACTGTACACTCTCAGGCGGCGCTGTACTGTACACTGTCAGGCGGCGCAGTACTGTACACTGTCAGGCGGCGCAGTACTGTACACTGTCAGGCGGTGCAGCATTGTGCACTGTCAGGCGGCGCAGTACTGTACACTGTCAGGCGGCGCAGTACTGTACACTGTCAGGCGGCGCAGTACTGTACACTGTCAGGCGGTGCAGCATTGTACACTGTCAGGCGGCGCAGTACTGTACACTGTCAGGCGGCGCAGTACTGTACACTGTCAGGCGGCGCAGTACTGTACACTGTCAGGCGGTGCAGCATTGTACACTGTCCAGGCGGCGCAGTACTGTACACTGTCAGGCGGCGCAGTACTGTACACTGTCAGGCGGCGCAGTACTGTACACTGTCAGGCGGTGCAGTACTGTACACTGTCAGGCGGCGCAGTACTGTACACTGTCAGGCGGCGCAGTACTGTACACTGTCAGGCGGCGCAGTACTGTACACTGTCAGGCGGCGCAATACTGTACACTGTCAGGCGGCGCAGTACTGTACACTGTCAGGCGGCGCAGTACTGCACACTCAGGCGGTGCAGTACTGTACACTGTCAGGCGGCGCAGTACTGTACACTGTCAGGCGGCGCAGTACTGTACAATGTCAGGCGGCGCAGTATTGTACACTGTCAGGCGGCGCAATACTGTACACTGTGAGGCGGCGCAGTACTGTACACTGTCAGGCGGCGCAATACTGTACACTGTCAGGCGGCGCAGTACTGTACACTGTCAGGCGGCGCAGTATTGTACACTGCCAGGCGGCGCAGTACTGTACACTGTCAGGCGGCACAGTACTGCACACTGTCAGGCGGCGCAGTACTGTACACTGCCAGGCGGCGCAGTATTGTACACTGTCAGGCGGCGCAGTATTGTACACTGCCAGGCGGCGCAGTATTGTGCACTGTCAGGCGGCGCAGTATTGTACACTGCCAGGCGGCGCAGTATTGTACACTGCCAGGCGGCGCAGTATTGTGCACTATCAGGCGGCGCATTATTGTACACTGCCAGGCGGCGCAGTGTTGTGCACTGTCAAGCGGCGCAGTATTGTACACTGTCAGGCGGCGCAGTATTGTACACTGCCAGGTGGCGCAGTATTGTACACTGTCAGGCGGCGCAGTATTGTACACTGCCAGGCGGCGCAGTACTGTGCACTGTCAGGCGGTGCAGTATGCTACACTTCCAGGCTGCGCAGTATTGTACACTGCCAGGCGGCGCAGTACTGTGCACTGTCAGTCGGCGCAGTATTGTACACTTCCAGGCTGTGCAGTATTGTATACTGTCAGGCGGTGCAGTACTGTACACTGTCAGGCAGTGCAGCATTGTACACTGCCAGGCTGCGCAGTATTGTACACTGCCAGGCGGCGCAGTATTGTGCACTGCCAGGCGGCGCAGTATTGTACACTGCCAGGCTGCTCAGTATTGTGCACTGCCAGGCTGCGCAGTATTGTACACTGCCAGGCTGCGCAGTATTGTACACTGCCATGCGGTGCAGTATTGTGCACTGCCAGGCGGCGCAGTATTGTACACTGCCAGGCTGCGCAGTATTGTGCACTGCCAGGCGGCGCAGTATTATACACTGCCAGGCGGCGCAGTATTGTACACTGCCAGGCTGCGCAGTATTGTACACTGCCAGGCGGAGCAGTGTTGTGCATTGTCAGGCGGCGCAGTATTGTACACTGCCAGGCGGCGCAGTATTGTACACTGCCAGGTGGCGCAGTATTGTACACTGTCAGGCGGCGCAGTACTGTGCACTGTCAGGCGGCGCAGTATTCTACACTTCCAGGCTGCGCAGTATTGTACACTGCCAGGCGGCGCAGTACTGTGCACTGTCAGTCGGCGCAGTATTGTACACTTCCAGGCTGTGCAGTATTGTACACTGTCAGGCGGTGCAGTACTGTACACTGTCAGGCGGTGCAGCATTGTACACTGCCAGGCTGCGCAGTATTGTACACTGCCCAGGCGGCGCAGTATTGTGCACTGCCAGGCGGCGCAGTATTGTACACTGCCAGGCTGCTCAGTATTGTGCACTGCCAGGCGGCGCAGTATTGTACACTGCCAGGCTGCGCAGTATTGTACACTGCCAGGCGGCGCAGTATTGTGCACTGCCAGGCGGCGCAGTATTGTACACTGCCAGGCTGCGCAGTATTGTGCACTGCCAGGCGGCGCAGTATTATACACTGCCAGGCGGCGCAGTATTGTACACTGCCAGGCTGCGCAGATATTGTACACTGCCAGGCGGCGCAGTATTGTGCACTGCCAGGCGGCGCAGTATTGTACACTGCCAGGCTGCGCAGTATTATACACTGCCAGGCTGCGCATTACTGTACACTGTCAGGCGGCGCAGTACTGTACACTGCCAGGCGGCGCAGTATTATACACTGCCAGGCTGCGCAGCATTGTACACTGCCAGGCTGCGCAGTATTGTACACTGCCAGGCGGTGCAGTATTGTGCACTGCCAGGCGGCGCAGTATTATACACTGCCAGGCTGCGCAGTATTGTACACTGCCGGGGTGCACAGTATTATACACTGCCAGGCTGCGCAGTATTGTACACTGCCAGGTTGCACAGTATTATACACTGCCAGGCTGCGCAGTATTATACACTGCCAGGCTGCGCAGTATTATACACTGCCAGGCTGCGCAATATTGTACACTGCCAGGCTGCGCAGTATTATACACTGCCAGGCTGCGCAGTATTATACACTGCCAGGCGGCGCAGTATTGTGCACTGCCAGGCGGCGCAGTATTGTGCACTGCCAGGCGGCGCAGTATTGTACACTGCCAGGTGGCGCAGTATTGTACACTGTCAGGCGGCGCAGTATTGTACACTGCCAGGCGGCGCAGTACTGTGCACTGTCAGGCGGCGCAGTATTCTACACTTCCAGGCTGCGCAGTATTGTACACTGCCAGGCGGCGCAGTACTGTGCACTGTCAGTCGGCGCAGTATTGTACACTTCCACACTGCGCAGTATTATACACTGCCAGGCTGCGCAGTATTATACACTGCCAGGCGGCGCAGTATTGTACACTGTGAGGCGGCGCAGTATTATACACTGCCAGGCTGCGCAGTATTGTACACTGCCAGGCGGCGCAGTATTGTGCACTGCCAGGCGGCGCAGTATTGTGCACTGCCAGGCGGCGCAGTATTGTGCACTGCCAGGCGGCGCAGTATTATACACTGCCAGGCGGCGCAGTATTATACACTGCCAGGCGGCGCAGTATTATACACTGCCAGGCGGCGCAGTATTATACACTGCCAGGCGGCGCAGTATTGTGCACTGAAGGGCCTGCGCAGTATTATACACTGCCAGGCGGCGCAGTATTATACACTGCCAGGCTGTGCAGTATTATACACTGCCAGGCTGCGCAGTATTATACACTGCCAGGCTGCGCAGTATGTACACTGCCAGGCTGCGCAGTATTATACAATGCGAGGCTGCGCAGTATTATACACTGCCAGGCTGCGCAGTATGTACACTGCCAGGTTTCACAGTATTATACACTGCGAGGCTGCACAGTATTATACACTGCCAGGCTGCGCAGTATTATACACTGCCAGGCTGCGCAGTATTATACACTGCCAGGCTGTGCAGTATTATACACTGCCAGGCTGTGCAGTATTATACACTGCCCGGCTGCGCAGTATTATACACTGCCAGGCTGCGCAGTATTGTACACTGCCAAGCTGCACAGCATTATACACTGCCAGACTGTGCAGTATTATACACTGCCAGGCTGCACAGTATTATACACTGCCAGGCTGTGCAGTATTATACACTGCCAGGCTGCACAGTATTATACACTGCCAGGCTGTGCAGTATTATACACTGCCAGGCTGCACAGTATTATACACTGCCAGGCTGCGCAGTATTGTACACTGCCAAGCTGCACAGCATTATACACTGCCAGGCTGCGCAGTATTATACACTGCCAGGCTGCACAGTATTATACACTGCCAGGCTGTGCAGTATTATACACTGCCAGGCTGCACAGTATTATACACTGCCAGGCTGCGCAGTATTGTACACTGCCAGGCTGCGCAGTATTATACACTGCCAGGACTTGCGCAGTATTGTACACTGCCAGGCGGCGCAGTATTATACACTGACAGGCGGCGCAGTATTATACACTGCCAAGCTGCGCAGTATTATACACTGCCAGGCTGCGCAGTATTGTACACTGCCAGGCTGTGCAGTATTATAAACTGCCAGGCTGCGCAGTATTGTACACTGCCAGGCGGCGCAGTATTATACACTGCCAGGCTGCGCAGTATTGTACACTGCCAGGCGGCACAGTATTATACACTGCCAGGCTGCGCAGTATTGTACACTGCCAGGCTGCGCAGTATATACACTGCCAGGCTGCACAGTATTATACACTGCCAGGCTGTGCAGTATTATACACTGCCAGGCTGCGCAGTATTATACACTGCCAGGCTGTGCAGTATTGTACACTGCCAGGCTGCGCAGTATTATACACTGCCAGGCTGCGCAGTATTATATCACTGCCAGGCTGCACAGTATTATACACTGCCAGGCTGTGCAGTATTATACACTGCCAGGCTACGCAGTATTATACACTGCCAGGCTGCGCAGTATTATACACTGCCAGGCTGCGCAGTATTATACACTGCCAGGCTGCGCAGTATTATACACTGCCAGGCTGCGCAGTATTATACACTGCCAGGCTGTGCAGTATTATACACTGCCAGGCTGCGCAGTATTATACACTGCCTGGCTGTGCAGTATTATACACTGCCAGGCTGCGCAGTATTGTACACTGCCAGGCTGCGCAGTATTATACACTGCCAGGCTGCGCAGTATTGTACACTGCCAGGCGGCGCAGTATTATACACTGCCAGGCTGCGCAGTATTGTACACTGCCAGGCGGCGCAGTATTATACACTGCCAGGCTGCGCAGTGTTGTACACTGCCAGGCTGCGCAGTATTGTACACTGCCAGGCTGTGCAGTATTGTACACTGCCAGGCTGCGCAGTATTATACACTGCCAGGCTGCGCAGTATTATACACTGCAGGCTGCGCAGTATTATACACTGCCAGGCTGTGCCGTATTGTACACTGCCAGGCTGCGCAGTATTATACAACTGCCAGGCTGCGCAGTTTTATACACTGCCAGGCTGCACAGTATTGTACACTGCCAGGCTGCGCAGTATTATACACTGCCAGGCTGCACAGTATTATACACTGCCAGGCTGTGCAAGTATTATACACTGCCAGGCTGCGCAGTATTATACACTGCCAGGCATGTGCAGTATTGTACACTGCCAGGGCTCGCGCAGTTATTATTACACTGCCAGGCTGCGCAGTATTATACACTGCCAGGCTGCACAGTATTATACACTGCCAGGCTGTGCAGTATTATACACTGCCAGTGCTACACGCAGTTATTATACACTGCCAGGCTGCGCAGTATTATACACTGCCAGGCTGCGCATATTATACAACTGCCAGGCTGCGCAGTATTATACACTGCCAGGCTGCGCAGTATTATACACTGCCAGGCTGTGCAGTATTATACACCTGCCAGGCTGCGCAGTATTATACACTGCCTGGCTGTGCAGTATTATACACTGCCAGGCTGCGCAGTATTGTACACTGCCAGGCTGCGCAGTATTTATACACTGCCAGGCTGCGCAGTATTGTACACTGCCAGGCGGCGCAGTATTATACACTGCCAGGCTGCGCAGTATTGTACACTGCCAGGCGGCGCAGTATATACACTGCCAGGCTGCGCAGTGTTGTACACTGCCAGGCTGCGCAGTATTGTACACTGCCAGGCTGTGCAGTATTGTAACACTGCCAGGCTGCGCAGTATTATACACTGCCAGGCTGCGCAGTATTTATACACTGCCCGGCTGTGCAGTATTATACACTGCCAGGCTGTGCCGTATTGTACACTGCCAGGCTGCGCATAATTATATACACTGCCAGGCTGCGCAGTATTATACACTGCCAGGCTGCGCAGTATTATACTGCCAGGCTGCGCAGTATTATACACTGCCAGCCTGCACAGTATTATACACTGCCAGGCTGCGCAGTATTATATACTGCTAGGCTGCGCAGTATTATACACTGCCAGGCTGTGCAGTATTATACACTGCCAGGCTGCGCAGTATTATACACTGCCAGGCTGCGCAGTATTATACACTGCCAGGCTGCGCAGTATTATACACTGCTAGGCTGCGCAGTATTATACACTGCCAGGCTGTGCAGTATTATACACTGCCAGGCTGTGCAGTATTATACACTGCCAGCTGCGCACTAATAATTTCATGGTCATAACGCCGGCATTAAAGGCATCCAGGAAACTTGTTCATAACGAGTTTTCAACCTTGAAATACCACCAGTGCAGCCCGCCTCCGGCCTTCTCTTAAATAGACCTAAGTAGGCCTATGTGAATCCTAAGTGATATAAACATCTACTAATTGTATATTTACAGTCTGGGATACATATTAACACTTGATTACAAACACCATCTCTTAGGTCGTTAGAAATAGGGAAGTGTAGGAGAGTAGGCCTAATTAGGCTCATATATATTGTATTCGTAATGTGTAGCATAAACTCAAATATATGTGGAGATAATATTTACTCTATATAATAATAATAATAATAATAATAATAATAATAATAATAATAAATAATAATAATAATAAACTGTATCTATATTTCTAGCAGTACATGTACAAGGTTAACAAGTACAGCTGACATCAGTGACGTACTACTCTGCAGAAAATCGTGCAAGATGCAAAATTACCACGGGGGAGTTGAAAGATTGCTCTAGGCCTTTCGTGTGGCAATCGACACATCGTCAGGAGCTTGCAGTGTTGCAGAAAAGAGTATGAAATCCGAGCAGACACGTTCATGGCGAGCAAAAACTCTCACTCTCAACGTGGTTACTCGGATTTCATCCTCTCTTCTGCAACATTGAGAGCTTCTGATGATGTGTTGATTGACACACAAGAGGCCTAGAGCTGTCTTTCAACCCCCCTCCCCCGTGGCTCTTTACCTTACTATTGCAGAGCATTTCCCGCAAATTAGGTCAATTATATCCCCAGGATGCGACCCACGCCGGTCGACTAACACCCAGGTACCTATTTTACTGCTAGGTGAACATAGACAGCAGGTGTCTTAAGGAAACACATTCTAATGTTTCCACCCGTACTGGGGATCGACCCCCGAGCCTCAGTGTGTGAGCTGAGTGAGCTACCAATCGAGCCACGTGTAGATATAACATACACACGTATGTTATACCTACATTAACCATGAATATAATATCATGTTAAATATAGTAATATACGTTTAAAGATAAAAATTTTCATTTATGTTAATGTAAAATTAATAATTTTGTACCAAAAAAAACTTAGAAAACTTATCTGACCTTATTATAACAAGCGCAGTTTAATTTAGCATTATACAACTAAATATATTTTAGAAAAGTTTACAATAATTTAATAATAATCACAATGAAATATTTTTTTCGTTAAAGTTCAGAATGATTTTTGCGAAATTATCCATACACAAATTTTCACTTTATATATATATATATATATATATATATATATATATATATATATATATATATATATATATATATATATATATATATATATATATATATATATATATATATATACTGTTAAGGTATAAATAAGTATTGTGAGAACATGTTAGCAGTATTGTTTGTCATCGTAGCAACACAGATGCAACATTGATCAATAATATGAGCGGTGCTCGTAGCTTGACCTCACTGTTGCTGGTGGTGCTGCTGGTGGTGCTGGTGGTGGTGCTGGTGGTGGTGCTGGTGGTGGTGCTGGTGGTGGTGCTGGTGGTGCTCCTGGTGATGCTGTTGTTGCTGTAGTGCTCCTGGTGGTGCTGCTGTTGCTGTTGTGCCCCGGTGGTGCCCCCGGTGGTGCCCCCGGTGGTGCCCCCGGTGGTGCTCCTGGTGGTGCTGCTGGTGGTGCTCCTGCTGATGCTGCTGTTGCTGTTGTGCTCCTGATGGTGCTGTTGTTGCTGTAGTGCTCCTGGTGGTGCTGTTGTGCTCCTGGTGGTGCTGCTGGTGGTGCTCCTGCTGATGCTGCTGTTGCTGTTGTGCTCCTGATGGTGCTGTTGTTGCTGTAGTGCTCCTGGTGGTGCTGTTGTGCTCCTGGTGGTGCTGCTGTGGCTTGCAGTGCTCCTGGTGGTGCTGCTGTTGTTGTAGTGCTCCTGGTGATGCTGTTGTTGCTGTTGTGCTCCTGGTGGTGCTGCTGTAGTGCTCCTGGTGGTGCTGCTGTTGCTGTAGTGCTCCTGGTGGTGCTGCTGCTGTTGCTGTTGTGCTCCTGGTGGTGCTGCTGTTGCTGTTGTGCTCCTGGTGGTGCTGCGTGTTGCTGTTGTGCTCCTGGTGGTGCTGCTGTAGTGCTCCTGGTGGTGCTGCTGTTGCTGTTGTGCTCCTGGTGGTGCTGCTGTAGTGCTCCTGGTGGTGCTGTTGTTGCTGTTGTGCTCCTGGTGGTGCTGCTGTTGCTGTAGTGCTCCTGGTGGTGCTGCTGTTGCTGCTGTTGCTGCTGTGCTCCTGGTGGTGCTACTGTAGTGCTCCTGGTGGTGCTGCTGTTGCTGTTGTGCTCCTGGTGGTGCTGCTGTTGCTGTTGTGCTCCTGGTGGTGCTGTTGTAGTGCTCCTGGTGGTGCTGCTGTTGCTGTTGTGCTCCTGGTGGTGCTGCTGTTGCTGTTGTGCCCCGGTGGTGCCCCCGGTGGTGCTCCTTGTGGTGCTGCTGTAGTGCTCCTGGTGGTGCTGCTGTTGCTGCTGTGCTCCTGGTGGTGCTGCTGTAGTGCTCCTGGTGGTGCTGTTGTTGCTGTTGTGCTCCTGGTGGTGCTGCTGTTTGCTGTTTGTGCTCCTGGTGGTGCTACTGTAGTGCTCCTGGTGGTGCTGCTGTTGCTGTTGTGCTCCTGGTGGTGCTGCTGTAGTGCTCCTGGTGGTGCTGTTGTTGCTGTTGTGCTCCTGGTGGTGCTGCTGTTGCTGTTGTGCTCCTGGTGGTGCTGCTGTTGCTGTTGTGCTCCTGGTGGTGCTGCTGTAGTGCTCCTGGTGGTGCTGCTGTTGCTGTTGTGCTCCTGGTGGTGCTGCTGTTGCTGTTGTGCTCCTGGTGGTGCTGCTGTAGTGCTCCTGGTGGTGCTGCTGTTGCTGTTGTGCTCCTGGTGGTGCTGCTGTTGCTGTTGTGCTCCTGGTGGTGCTGTTGTAGTGCTCCTGGTGGTGCTGCTGTTGCTGTTGTGCTCCTGGTGGTGCTGCTGTTGCTGTTGTGCCCCGGTGGTGCCCCCGGTGGTGCTCCTTGTGGTGCTGCTGTAGTGCTCCTGGTGGTGCTGCTGTTGCTGCTGTGCTCCTGGTGGTGCTGCTGTAGTGCTCCTGATGGTGCTGTTGTTGCTGTTGTGCTCCTGGTGGTGCTGCTGTTGCTGTTGTGCTCCTGGTGGTGCTACTGTAGTGCTCCTGGTGGTGCTGCTGTTGCTGTTGTGCTCCTGGTGGTGCTGCTGTAGTGCTCCTGGTGGTGCTGTTGTTGCTGTTGTGCTCCTGGTGGTGCTGCTGTTGCTGTTGTGCTCCCGGTGGTGCTGCTGTAGTGCTCCTGGTGGTGCTGTTGTTGCTGTAGTGCTCCTGGTGGTGCTGTTGCTGTTGTGCTCCTGGTGGTGGTGCTGTTGCTGTAGTGCTCCCGGTGGTGCTGTTGTTGCTGTAGTGCTCCTGGTGGTGCTGCTGTAGTGCTCCTGGTGGTGCTGTTGTTGCTGTTGTGCTCCTGGTGGTGCTGTTGTTGCTGTAGTGCTCCTGGTGGTGCTGTTGCTGTTGTGCTCCTGGTGGTGCTGCTGTAGTGCTCCTGGTGGTGCTGTTGTTGCTGTAGTGCTCCTGGTGGTGCTGCTGTTGCTGTTGTGCTCCTGGTGGTGCTGCTGTTGCTGTTGTGCTCCTGGTGGTGCTGCTGTTGCTGTTGTGCTCCTGGTGGTGCTGCTGTTGCTGTTGTGCTCCTGGTGGTGCTGTTGCTGTTGTGCTCCTGGTGGTGGTGCTGTTGCTGTTGTGCTCCTGGTGGTGCTGCTGTTGCTGTAGTGCTCCTGGTGGTGCTGTTGCTGTTGTGCTCCTGGTGGTGCTGCTGTAGTGCTCCTGGTGGTGCTGTTGTTGCTGTAGTGCTCCTGGTGGTGCTGCTGTTGCTGTTGTGCTCCTGGTGGTGCTGTTGCTGTTGTGCTCCTGGTGGTGGTGCTGTTGCTGTTGTGCTCCTGGTGGTGCTGCTGTTGCTGTAGTGCTCCTGGTGGTGCTGTTGCTGTTGTGCTCCTGGTGGTGCTGCTGTAGTGCTCCTGGTGGTGCTGCTGTTGCTGTTGTGCTCCTGGTGGTGCTGTTGCTGTTGTGCTCCTGGTGGTGCTGCTGTAGTGCTCCTGGTGGTGCTGCTGTTGCTGTAGTGCTCCTGGTGGTGCTGTTGCTGTTGTGCTCCTGGTGGTGCTGCTGTAGTGCTCCTGGTGGTGCTGCTGTTGCTGTAGTGCTCCTGGTGGTGCTGTTGCTGTTGTGCTCCTGGTGGTGCTGCTGTAGTGCTCCTGGTGGTGCTGCTGTTGCTGTAGTGCTCCTGGTGGTGCTGCTGTTGCTGTTGTGCTCCTGGTGGTGCTGTTGTTGCTGTTGTGCTCCTGGTGGTGCTGCTGTAGTGCTCCTGGTGGTGCTGTTGTTGCTGTAGTGCTCCTGGTGATGCTGTTGTTGCTGTTGTGCTCCTGGTGGTGCTGCTGTAGTGCTCCTGGTGGTGCTGTTGTTGCTGTAGTGCTCCTGGTGATGCTGTTGTTGCTGTTGTGCTCCTGGTGGTGCTGCTGTAGTGCTCCTGGTGGTGCTGCTGTTGCTGTAGTGCTCCTGGTGGTGCTGCTGTTGCTGTTGTGCTCCTGGTGGTGCTGTAGTGCTCCTGGTGGTGCTGCTGTTGCTGTTGTGCTCCTGGTGGTGCTGTTGTTGCTGTAGTGCTCCTGGTGATGCTGTTGTTGCTGTTGTGCTCCTGGTGGTGCTGCTGTAGTGCTCCTGGTGGTGCTGCTGTTGCTGTAGTGCTCCTGGTGGTGCTGCTGTTGCTGTTGTGCTCCTGGTGGTGCTGTTGTTGCTGTTGTGCTCCTGGTGGTGCTGCTGTTGCTGTTGTGCTCCTGGTGGTGCTGTTATTGCTGTTGTGCTCCTGGTGGTGCTGCTGTAGTGCTCCTGGTGGTGCTGCTGTAGTGCTCCTGGTGGTGCTGCTGTTGCTGTTGTGCCCCGGTGGTGCCCCCGGTGGTGCTCCTGGTGGTGCTGTTGTTGCTGTAGTGCTCCTGGTGGTGCTGCTGTTGCTGTTGTGCCTGGTGGTGCCCCGGTGGTGCTCCTGGTGGTGTTGCTGTAGTGCTCCTGGTGGTGCTGCTGTTGTGCTCCTGTGGGTGTTGCTGTTGTGCTCCTGGTGGTGCTGCTGTTGCTGTTGTGCTCGTGGGGGTGCTGCTGTTGCTGTTGTGCCCCGGTGGTGCCCCCGGTGGTGCTCCTGGTGGTGCTCCTGGTGGTGTTGCTGTAGTGCTCCTGGTGGTGCTGCTGTTGCTGTTGTGCTCCTGGTGGTGCTGCTGTTGTTGTGCCCCGGTGGTGCCCCCGGTGGTGCTCCTGGTGGTGCTGCTGTTGTTGTTGTGCCCCGGTGGTGCCCCCGGTGGTGCTCCTGGTGGTGCTGCACAAGTATCACCTCTCACCCACATGTCAGTTTTATATTGTAATTTTTAGAAGTGGAAAAACCATAATCAGAAAATTACCGACCTTTTGGCAGCTTTAAATCTTCTCAATGTAGATGACAGACTAAGACAGCAAAACTCACCCTAAACCACACCTGCCCGAAGGGTCGTTTTAACATTAATTTAAAATTGGCGACCTTGTGGCAGCCTTAAATCTCCCCAGCGAGGCGGAGAGACGCGCCCAGCTAAATTGACCCTAAAGTACACGCGCCAGAAGGGTCATTTTTCAAAGGATTGTGGAAATTCAGTGGCCGGATGCCACATTTCTCCGGAATTTCCACTGAGGTGCCGGATATCGACCCTTGTAGACACAGCTAGAAATGTTATGCATAAATAATCTTCTGCCCCCCCCCGGGGGCAGTGTGGAGGCAGTTGTAACAGCAGTGTACAGCTTAATGGGCAGTTTCTCACACACACTGTTAATAGCTGGGCAGTTCTCCCACTTGATTACCCACCTCAAAAATTATCCTTCGTACAAATTTCTGGCCATCTTCCGGCCAGGGGGGCGGGGGCGGCGCCCCCTGCGCCACACTGCCGCTTATAAGCTCTCCTTCAGAATTATCAATAATAAATGACAAGTTTGAAAACCAACCAAACTGTGACTGAAACATCTGTGTTCGCTTAAACGGGGTTCTATTAAAATTATAGTCAAAAGTTTACGAGAAAATAGCACTTATTGCCCCTGTACTTAAAGACTCATATGCCTTAACTCAGAGTTGCACATACAAATAAGGTATTATAGCCTTTAAATCCCTTACGTATACGACTCAAAATTATTTGCAGGTGAAGGTGGCGATATAAAAAGCCAACAAGGAAATTTAATTCTTATGGCCTTGTGTTATAAGGGCGTTATATTAAGATAACTCAAAATACGGTAGCATGTTAGAATTACTCTGGTATTCTCCACCTCCTTCGTTATCGCCTCTACTTCTATTCCTCTTTCCTTAATTTGTTAAACTTTTTGCTCCGTCATTTGTGTGGAAGTTGTAGTTATTTAGTGTTTGTGGCGCAGGTTGTCTTAGAGGCGCAGTTGTCTTATAGGAGCAGTTGTCTTACAGGAGCAGTTGTCTTAGAGGTCAGGTTGTCTTAGAGGAGCAGTTGTCTTACAGGAGCAGTTGTCTTACAGGAGCAGTTGTCTTAGAGGCGCAGGTTGTCTTACAAGAGCGGATGTCTTAGAGGCGCAGGTTGTCTTACAGGAACAGTTGTCTTAGAGGCGCATGTTGTCTTAGAGGAGCAGTTGTCTTACAGGAGCAGTTGTCTTACAGGAGCAGTTGTCTTAGAGGCGCAGGTTGTCTTAACAAAAAGCGGATGTCTTAGAGGCGCAGGTTGTCTTACAGGAACAGTTGTCTTAGAGGCGCATGTTGTCTTAGAGGCGTCGGAGGGACCAGCAGTATTATTACTGTTATCAATACTGGTACAACCTTACTAGTTACATTAATAGTCTAGTTGTTCCCTACACTAATACACTACTACCATACTTCCTACACTAATACTCTACTACCATACTTCCTACACTAATACTCTACTACCATACTTCCTACACTAATACTCTACTACCATACTTCCTACACTAATACACTACTACCCTACTTTCCTACACTAATACTCTACTAAACCCTACTTTTCCCACACAATACTCACTACCATAACTTTTCCTACACTAATACTCTACTACCATACTTCCTACACTAATACCTTTCTACCATACTTCCCACACTAATACTCTACTACCAAAACTTCCTACACTAATACTCTACTACCATACTTTCCTACACTAATACTCTACCATACTTTTCCCACACTAATACTCTACTACCATACTTCCTACACTAATACTCTACACCATACTTCCTACACTAATACTCTACTACCATACTTCTACACTAATACTCTACTACCATACTTCCCACACTAATACTCTACTACCATACTTCCTACACTAATACTCTACCATACTTCCCACACTAATACTACTACCATACTTTCCCACCTAATACACTACTACCATATACTCCTACACTAATACTCTACTACCATACTTCCCACACTAATACACTACTACCATACTTCCTACACTAATACCTACTACCCTACTCTCCTACACTAATACTCTACTACCATACTCCTACACTAATACACTACAATACCATACTTCCTACACTAATACACTACTACCATACTTCCTACACTAATACTCTACTACCATACTTCCTACACTAATACACTACTACCATACTTCCTACACTAATACACACTACCATACTTCCTACACTAATACTCTACTACCATACTTCCTACACTAATACTCTACTACCATACTTTCCTACACTAATACTCTACTACCATACTTCCTACACTAATACTCTACTACCATACTTCCTACACTAATACTCTACTACCATACTTCCTACACTAATACTCTACTACCATACTTTCCCACACAATACTCTACCATACTTCCTACACTAATACTCTACTACCATACTTCCTACACTAATACACTACTACCATAACCCTTTCCCACACTAATACTCTACTACCATACTTCCTACACTAATACACTACTACCATACTTCCTACACTAATACACTACTACCATACTTCCTACACTAATACTCCCACTACCATACTTCCTACACTAATAACACTACTACCATACTTTCCTACACTAATACACTACTACCATACTTCCTACACTAATACTCTACTACCATACTTCCTACACAATACACTACTACCATACTTCCTACACTAATACACTACTACCATACTTCCTACACTAATTTCTCTACTACCATACTTTCCCCCACTAATACTCTACTACCATACTTCCTACACTAATACTCTACTACCATACTTCCTACACTAATACTCCCACTACCATACTTCCTACACTAAAACTCTAACTACCATACTTCCTACACTAATAACTCTAACTACCATACTTCCTACACTAAACTCTACCATACTTCCTACACTAATACTCTACTACCATACTTCCTACACTAATACACTACTACCATAAATTCCTACACTAATACTCTACTACCATACTTCCTACCAAAAACACTACTACCATACTTCCTACACTAATACACTACTACCATACTTCCTACACTAATACTCTACTACCAATACTTCCTACACTAATACACTACTACCATACCTTCCTACACTAATACACTACTACCATACTTCCTACACTAATACTCTAACACATACTTCCTACACTAATACACTACTACCATACTTCCTACACTAATACACTACTACCCTACTTCCTACACTAATACTCTACTACCATACTTCCTACACTAATACACTATCCATACTTCCTACACTAATACTCTACTACCATACTTCCTACACTAAAACCTTACTACCATACTTCCTACACTAATCTCTACTACCAACTTCCTACACAAATACTCTACTACCATACTTCCTACACTAATACTCTACTACCATACTTCCTACACTAAAAACTCTACTACCATACTTCCTACACTAATACTCTACTACTATACTTCCTACAACTAAAAACCTACTACCATACTTCCTACACTAATACACTACTACCATACTTCCTACACTAATACTCTACTACCATACTTCCTACACTAATACTCTACTAAACCCTACTTCCTACACTAATACACTACTACCATACTTCCTACACTAATACACTACTACCATACTTCCTACACTAATACTCTACTACCATACTTCCTACACTAATACACTACTACCATACTTTCCTAAAACTAATACTACTAACCATACTTCCTACATAATACCTAACCCTACTTCCTACACTAATACCTACTACCATACTTCCTACACTAATACACTACTACCATACTTTCCTACACTAATACCTACTACCATACTTCCTACACTAATACTCTACTACCATACTTCCTACACTAATAAATCTTTCTACCATACTTCCTACACTAATACTCTACTACCATACTTCCTACACTAATACTCTACTACCATACTTCCTACACTAATACTCTACTACCATACTTTCCCACACTAATACTCTCTACCATACTTCCTACACTAATACTCTACCATACTTCCTACACTAATACCTACTACCATACTTCCTACACTAATACCTACTACCATAAATTCCTACACTAATACCTACTACCATAACTTCCTACACTAATACACTACTACCATACTTCTACACTAAATACTACCTACTACACAATACAATACCTTCCTACACAATACCTACTAAACCCTACTTCCCACACTAATACCTACTACCATACTTCCTACACTAATACACTACTACCATACTTCCTACACTAATACCTACTAACCCCTACTTCCTACACTAAACCTAAATAACCCATACTTCCTACACTAATACACTACTACCATACTTCCTACACTAATACTCTACACCCTACTTCCTAACACTAATAACCTACTACCATACTTCCCACACTAATACTCTACTACCATACTTCCTACACTAATACTCTACTACCATACTTCCTACACTAATACTCTACTACCATACTTCCTACACTAATACTCTACACCATACTTCCTACACTAATACTCTACACCATACTTCCTACACTAATACTCTAACCATACTTCCTACACTAATACTCTACTACCATACTTCCTACACTAATACCTACCATACTTCCTACACTAATACTCTACTACCATACTTCCTACACTAATACACTACTACCATACTTCCTACACTAATACCTACTACCATACTTCCTACACTAATACACTACTACCATACTTCCTACACTAATACACTACTAAACCCTACTTTCTACACTATACTCTACTACCAATTCTACATATACTCTACTACCATATTCCTACACTAATCTCTACTACCATATTCCTACACTAATAACTCTACTACCATACTTCCTACACTAATACTCTACTACCATACTTCCTACACTAATACTCTACTAACCATACTTCCTACACTAATACTCTACTACCATACTTCCTACACTAATACCAAATACCATACTTCCTACACTAATACTCTACTACCATACTTCCTACACTAATAAATCTACTAAACCCTACTTCCTACACTAATACCTACTACCATAAACTATATAACATTTTTTACAACTAATAACTATATATCAACTATATTTAATGTATATTACAAATATATAAACACTATATATTTCAACTATATAAACAATGTATATTACAACTATATAAACTATGTATATTACAACTATATAAATTTTGTATATTAACAACTATATAAACAATTATATTACAACTATATAAACAAAGTATATTACAACTATATAAACTATGTATATTACAACTATATAAAAATTATATTACAACTATATAAACTAATATTACAACTATATAAACATATATATTTTCAACTATATAAACAAAGTATATTACAACTATATAAACAATATATATTACAACTATATAAACATTATATTACAACTATATAAAAAAATATATCTTTCAACTATTAAACAATTATATTACAACTATATAAACAAAATTTTATTACAACTATATAAACATGTATATTACAACTATATAAACTATGTATATTACAACTATATAAACTATGGGGGTATTACAACTATATAAACTATTATATTACAACTATATAAACTGTATATTACAACTATATAAACTATGTATATTACAACTATATAAACTATGTATATTACAACTATATAAACTATGTATAATACAACTATATAAACTATTTTATTTCAACTATATAAACTATGTAAAATTACAACTATATAAACTATGTATATTACAACTATATAAACAATTATATACAACTATATAAACATAATATTACAACTATATAAACTATGTATATTACAACTATATAAAATAGTATTACAACTATATAAACAAATTATATTACAACTATAAAACTATGTATATACAACTATATAAAACAATTTTATTACAACTATATAAACTATTATATTACAACTATATAAACTATGTATATTACAACTATATAAACTATGTATATTACAACTATATAAACAATATATATTACAACTATAATAAACTATGTATTTCAACTATATAAACCATTAATTACAACTATATAAACTATGTATATTACAACTATATAAACAATTAATTACCTTAAAACTTTTTTTTCAACTTATAAAAAAATTTAAACATAAAACTATTTTTTAATTAAAACGATAAAAACTAATTATAACATGTTAAAAAAATTTATTTTCACTCTAAAAAATTCTCAAAATCTTTTTTGCCCCTTTTGAAAATTGTAAATTTTTAGATTATTATAATTTTATTGGTGTTGAAAAGTATTTATGAAAATATTGTTTAATATTTTTTAGGTGGAAATTTTTTTTGGAAAGGGGAATTGTTTGATATTGTTTGGGGAGAGTTTTGTAGGAGTGGGAGTATTGTGTGTGTGAAGTATTGTGGTGAGAGTAATTTTGTGTGTGGAGTAATTGTTGGTGAGAGTATTGTGTGGTGGGAGTATTGTGTGTGTAAATATTGTGTGAGAGTTTTGTAGGAGTGGGAGTATTGGTGGTGAGTATTGCCTTGTGAAAATATTGTGTGTTGGGGAATTGCAGGATGTTTGAGAATTTGAGTTGGAGATTTGGTGACAGATGTGTAAGATGAGATGGGATATAAGGGGGACAAAGTTTTGTAGACCTGTTTGTGTCCCCGGTTAACAGGGGGGTGTCTCCGGGCAACTTAACCAAGCTTGAAAAATCAGAAGAAGTTGAGAAGGCGAAACAAGGGGAAACCAAAAAGATCCCTGGAAATTCCAACCCCCCAGGTAAGAGAGTTTGGGGTTCCGGGGAAAAACAACGAGGAACCAAGGAAGATTCAGAAAAGTTGGAGGGGGCAGAAACAACGAAGACCAGAAGACTCCTTTGGGAAATTTCCAACCATTGTTAATGCTACCTGCGAATGTGAGTTGCTACCTGGAAGCCACAAAGGGGCCCAAGGAAATGGAACGTTTTTGGTTGGGGATCCAGAAACCCCCGAAGCATTCGTTTGAAGGGAAATAACAGAGTGGTGTTTCTCTGGGATGGAAGGATATTGAGCCATCGGGGTGACCCAAGGAGGTAAAAAACCATTTTGTTTGTTGGGGAAAGGGCCCGATAGGTACTGATAGGGCATTCCTGGTTTGGAAAGGGTAGGGTGGAAAGGCAATGTGGTTTTTCCTGGGGTTGGATGAAGGTTGTTAAACCAATTCTGGATGGGCAATCTGAAGGAAAAAGGAAGCAAATCCTATAAATCTGTTCCCGGCTGGGGTAACATGTGGTGGAGACGGAAGAGTGGGGGAGAAACGTTAGGTCAAACAATAGGAATAATTAGGGGAAGGGTGGGAAAACTGTCATATGTGGCATTTTGCCAAGGAGAGGAGTTGGAAATGAATGGTTGTCCAGAGCAATTGGTGTCAATTGCTGGCTGGACAAATACTGTAAGGAAAATGCAGTAACATTCATTGACAACTGGGACCTCTTCTATGGCAGAAATGACATGTATGCCAGGGATGGGGTTCACTTATCTAGGTGTGGGGTGGGAGCACTGGCCAACGCAGTGGAGGGAGCTGTTAGGTCTTTAAACTAGGAATAGTTAGTGGTATGGGTTTTTGTGGGAAAACTGTGAAGTCGCAGGGTAGTAATATGAGTACTAGGAGAACTAGTAATAGGCAAAATGAAGTGGATATTGGAAAGCCAGTGGCACTAATTGACAATGACAGTAATAGGTTTAGCGGAATAACAGAAAGGAGCAGGAAGGGTAAAGAGAGAGGAGGGTCTTTAAATATTTATTACACAAATAGTCTCAGTGCTAGGAATAAGATGGACGAGTTGAGACTAGTTGCTAGTGCAGGTAACATAGATGTATTTGCCATAACTGAGACGTGGTTTAATTCAAAAAGTCGGGACATGCCTGCAGAATGTCACATTCAGGGTTTTAAATTGTTCCAAGTAGATAGAAGTATCGGGAAGGGGGGGTGGGGTGGCATTGTATGTCCGAGATCACTTGAACTGTTGCATAAAAACGGGTATTAAGTCTGAAGTAACACATACAGAGTCTGTTTGGATAGAATTTTTAGAGGGGCATGAAAAATTAATTTTAGGTGTGATATACCGTCCCCCAAATTTAGATAGGGACCAGGGGAGACTACTATGGGAGGAAATTGTTAGGGCCACAATGCACGATAATGTAGTAATTCTAGGAGACTTTAACTTTAGTCATATTGATTTGGAATTTCTTGACTGGGAATTTAGAATCATACGACTTCTTAGAAGTAGTTCAGGATTGTTTTTTGAAGCAGTTTGTGACAGAACGTACAAGGGGTAATAACCTGCTTGACTTAGTTTCTGGCAAACAATGAATCCCTTGTTAATAATTTAGAAGTTTCAGAGGAACTGGGTGCTAGCAACCACAAATCAATTACATTTAGAATTGAATGGAAGTATGATAGTAGGGATAACTCAGTAACAGTCCCAGATTTTCGCTTAGCAGATTACGATGGGCTTAGAGAACACTTATCATCTGTTGACTGGGGTAACGAAGAGAGCTATCAATATGACAGTTTTCTGAACACAATACATGCTGCTCAAAGAACGTTTATCCCTTATAAAGAAATTAGATCAAATAGAAATGACCCAAAATGGATGAATAATAGGCTGAAATATCTACTAGGGCATAAGAAAGGAATTTATAGACGTATCAAAAGAGGCGAGGGTCATCTTATGAATCAGTATATTGACATTAAGAGGGACATTAAAAGGGGATAAGAAAAGCTAAAAGGGACTATGAAATTAAAGTTGCTAGGGATTCTAAAACTAACCCAAAAAGTTTTTTCCAGGTATATAGAACAAAAGTTAGAGATAAGATAGGTCCCCCTTAAAAATAACTATGGGCATCTTACTGACAAAGAGAATTTAAATGTGCTCGATTTTAAATAATTATTTTTCTCTCGGTTTTTACACAGGAAGACACTAATAATATTCCGGTAATTAATTTTTATAGTGGGCCAGAAAAAAATAAATTATGTAACATCACAGTCACTAGTGAAATGGTTGTGAAGCAGATAGACCGACTGAAGCAAAATAAGTCACGGGTCCTGATGAGGTTTTTTCAAGGTTCTAAAGGAATGCAAAATGGAAGTCTGTGAACCATTAACTAATATTTTTAATTTATCTCTTCAAACAGGTGTAGTGTTGATATGTGGAAGATGGCTAATGTAATTCCTATTTTTAAAACAGGGGACAAGTCGTTACCGTCAAATTACAGCCCAATAAGCCTGACCTCAATTGTAGGCAAATTACTAGAGTCAATTATAGCTGAGATTATAAGAAGCCATCTCGATAAGCATAGCTTGATTAATGATACTCAGCATGGATTCACAAGAGGCCGTCTTGTCTAACTAATTTATTAACTTTCTTCAGTAAAGCTTTTGAGGCTGTTGACCACGATAAAGAATTTGATATTATTTACTTAGATTTTAGTAAGGCATTTGATAGAGTTCCACACCAAAGACTGTTGAAGAAAGTAGCAGCTCATGGCATTGGGGGAAGGTGCTCTCGTGGATCGAATCATGGCTCACAGACAGGGAAGCAGAGAGTGTTCCATAAATGGGGTTAAATCCGGTGG
>NW_026490693.1:0-7500 GCF_026875155.1 Cherax quadricarinatus
GGGGGGGGGGGGGCCCCCCCCCCCCCCCCCCCCCCCCCCCCCCCCCCCCCCCCCCCCCCCCCCCCCCCCCCCCCGGGGGGGGGGATGCCATCACAACATTCTGGAGGGCATGCCCTCACAACCATTCTGGAGGTCATGCCACTCACAACATTCTGAGGTCATGCCACTCACAACATTCTGGAGGTCATGCCACTCACAACATTCTGAGGACATCCACCCCATCATTCTGAGTCATTCACGCACTAAATGCTGGTGCCAAGGCCACTACAACTTTCTGGAGTCATCCATTCACAACATTCGAGTCAGCCACTACAACAGTCTAGGGCATACCACCACACAATCTGGATCAACCACTCTCACATTCTGAGGTCATGCACTCAGCACAATTCTGAGTGTCATCCGACTCACTAACATTCTGAGACATGGTCCCTCACAACATTCTGGAAGTCATTGCCACTCACAACATTCTGAACATGGCACTCACAACATTCGGGAGGTCATGCCACGCCATCACATTCTTGAGGTACATCCCCTCACATCAGTGCTGGAGTCATGCACGCACAGCAAGCTGGAGGTCTAGCCACTCACTACAATCGGCGTCATGGCACTCACAACATTCAAGGAGTCATGCCTACTCACAGCATTCTGGAGATCATTCACTCACACCATACTAGGCCATTGCCCCTTCTCACAAGCCTGGTATGCATGCCACTCACAACATCACAGGGCAGTGCCACTCACAACATTCTGAGGTCATGCCTTCTCACAACTTTCTGGACCATGGCCACACACGAACATGGAGGTAATCCCGTTCACGACATTCTGAGAGTCATGCACTCATCAACAGTCTGGAGGTCTGCCACCACAAAATTCTGAGGCCAGTTCACTCTCAACATCTGGAGTCATGACACTCATATCACTGGTGTTCAAGCCAATCTCATCATTCTGTGGGTCAACACTCTCAACATTCTGAGCATACCACTCAAAACATTCTAGAGGCAAGGCACTCCCATCCCTGTGGGCATGCAACTTACAACTTTCGAGGTCATGCCACTCACAACATTCTTGGAGTCAACCACGCACAACAGTTCGTGGAGGTCATGCCACTCAAAACATTTCTGAGGTCATGCCACTCGCAACATTCTTGAGTCAGGCCACGCACATATTCATCCCGGTATTGTCACTCTCACAGTCTGGAGTCATCCACTCAACAACATCCTGAAGGTCATGTCTCTCACAAGCATTTCTGAGTCATGCCACTCAAAACATCCTGGTGGTCATGGCGTACTCCATACGATTCCCGGAGCTCATTGCCAACACACGAACAATCTGGAGCCAACGCCAGTCACAACATTCGGGAAGTCATGGCCATTTGCACAACATCTGGAGTCATACCGCTCGGAGCCTCACATCTTGGAGGTCATGCCACTCACAATCATTCTGAGGAGGCACTCGTGTCGATCGGCCCACGCGATTGCTGCGGTGTCAGGCCCCATCTCTCACAACACTTCTCGGAGGTAATCGTCATACTTCACGCACAGTTCTTAGGTACTGAGATCCTACTCTCGCACACATCAAACTATTCTGATCTCAGAATGTATGGTGTGCTGTCTGGCATACCATCCGGAATGTTTGAGGGCATAACCTCAAGAATGAAAAAGCATAGTCATAATCGTACTCCTTCTGGTCGCAAGATTCGGCATTATAACGTACACGACTGCGTAGGTGATTGTGGGGCACTTGTCACAGGGACACATATGGAGGGCCAGTCTGGGCACAACAGGCCTGAGGTCAAGGATGCCACTCACAACATGTATTTGGATGTGTCATGTGACTCACACATTGTGGGATGGTGGGTGGGGAAAGCGATTGCTTGACTGTGGTGGCAGGCCCTCACGGGAATCAGAGTCGTGAAGGGCGTGGCATTGAGCCACATTTGGGGGCACGCGAGCGCAGTTCTGGAGGACGATGTGCCACTAGCACGTTTAAAATTCTTCTTGGTGAGGTCGCAGTTGCCGAGAGAGGGACGGGGGCACGGAACATTACGGGAGACATGCCACTCACACGCAGTTGTGCCTATGGGGGATCTTGGTTCGGTCATGGGGCCGGGACGGTCACAACATTCTTGAGGTCCCATGCGCGGACTCACAACATCTGTAGACAGCCGACTCGACGAAAATGCTGGAGGAGTCATGTGCCAGCTCATGCTTGCACTAACATGCTGAGGACATGGCCAATAGGGCACAGACATTTTTGAGCTCATGCCACTCACGAAAATCTGGATGTTACACCACTCACGACAGTTCTGAGGGTCATATGGCATCACAACAGTCTTGGAGAAAGGACCTCAACGAACATTCCTGAAGCATGCCATCACTCACAACATTCTGGAGGGCATGCGGACGCACGAACTTTCTGGAGGTCTAGCCAACTCACACAATATTCTGGAGGTCCATGCCACTCTCAACATTCTGGAGGTCATATTGCCACTTCGACGAACGATTTGCAGAGGGTCAAACAACTCACGAACATTCCTTGATTTCATGCCACTCACATACATTCGGTAGAGGTCGTGCCAACTCAAACAGGCTGAGGAAGGTCTATCCACTCACAACATTCTGGAGGTCATTCACTCAAAACATTCTGAGGTACATGCACTCGACAATAGAAAAACATCTCAGAATGTCATGCCACATCACAATCATTCTGAGGTCATTGCCTACGTTACACAACATTCTGAGGTCATGCACTCCATCCGGTTTCATTTGGGTCGACGTCCACAACTTTCTGAGGTCATGCCCCTCACCACGAACTGGAGGTCATGTTGCCGACTTCACTAACTATCATTCTGAGAGTAATGTCCAGCTGCATCTAAGCATATCTGGAGGCATCCAACGCAGTTTAACATTACTGGAAGCATGCCACTTACATCGACTTTCATCATGCTGGAGATATTGCCGACACGAATCAAATTACTGGAGTCATGTCCACACACAACATAGCTGGAGGTCATTGAGATCGCAACACAACTTTCTGAGGTCATCCACTTCATCATTCTGAAAGTCAGTTGCCACACACCACAGGTCCTGAGTCATTGTCCACTCAAACAGTTTCTTGAGTTCATACCACATCCAGAAACATTCTAGGCCATGGCACTCACAACATACTTGCAGGTCATGCCACTTATCGTAACATTCTGTGATTTCATAGCCCGCACTATACGAATCAATAGAGATGCCTTCTCACAACCATTCCTGATCAATCCACTCTCGAAGCATTTCCTGAAGGGCATGTGCACGCACATACAAACATTCAGGAGGTCATAGCCACTCACACAGATTCATAGATCATTGGGCCACGTCACAACATTCTGTTAGATCAGGGCCCTCACAACATTCTGATGAAGTTGCATATTCCACGCTTGCCACATTCTGGAGGTCATTGCCACTCACAACAGTCTGAGGTCATTGTCCACTACAATGACATTCTGAGTTCAAGCCACTCTATTTGCACGAACAGTGTCTTGGAATTGCATTCCTCCACACATTCTGGAGATCAGTCACTCACCACCATGTATGGAGGTCATTTGCCTCGTCACAACCTGGAATTCATAGCCGACTTCACAAACATTCCCAGGGAGCATTGCCACTCACGAATCATTCTGGAGTTCATGGGCGCACTCACAAACATTCAGGAGGGCCATGCCAACTGCTACAAACATTGCCGATGTATATAAATAGCACTCACTACATTTCTGGAGGGCATTAGATCCATCTCACAACATTCTGGAGGTCTTATGCCGACAATCACAACAATCTTTAACACATTCTGATCCAAAGCCACTCACAACATTCTGAGCGTAGTCATGGTCCACTCACACCATCTGAGTAAAGCGTCACTATGATCACATCCGTGGTCATGCCAACTCACAACATTCTGAGAGCATGCCACTCACAACATTCTTGGATTCCTTAACCACGCACAACATTCTAGGCCTTGTCACACACATTCCTGTGGTCATGCCACTCACAACATTACGAGCGTCATGGCCTACTAACAACAACAGTCTGAGGTCATACCTACTCACGTTAACCTTCTGGAGAGTCATGCCACTCAAAACATTCTGGAGTCATGCCCTGAACATCTAACATTCTGGAGTTTCATGCCACCTCACATGTATTGCTGAGGTAATATCACTCACGCAACATTACTGACCATGGCCAACGCACAACATCTCTTAAGCATCATGATCACTCACACAATGACCAGTTCTGGAGGTCCAATCCACTTCACAACATATCCTGGGTGTCGATGCCACTCACAACATTCAAAGTCATGCCACCACATATCGTTATGCACAACATCCTGAGTGGTCCGCTGACGACTCACAACATCCTATGGTCATACCACTCACAACCCCATGGTCATGCCTACGCACAACGAATCTGGATGTCCATGACACTACACAACAACCAGGAGTCATAGGGGGCAACACACAATATCGCTTGGAAGTTCATATCTACCAACTCACAACTTCCTTGATGGTCCTGCCTCTTCATACCAACCTGGATCCTGCCCACACAAGCATGCCCGTGAGAGTACATGGCACTACACACAAAACTACTGGAGTCATGCACTCACAACAACGCAGGAGTCATGGCCAGCGTCAAGGTGGTGTTTAGTCAGGGTCAAGGTAAGCTCGTTTGTAGTCAGAGGCCAAGTAACGTGGTAGTTCCAGTGTCAAGGGAACGTGTATCTGGGTCCAAGTAACTGGTAGTCATTCAAGGTAACGGGAGTGCGGTCAATAACTATGGTTAGTGGCAGTCGAAGGATAGCATTGTAGTTAGGTCAAGGTTACTGTATTCGCAGGTCAAGTAACGTGGTAGTCAAGGTCCAATTAACGTGGTTTTTTCCATGGTCCAGGTAACGTGTAGTCAGTGTCAAGTATCGAGTAGCAGTACAAGTAACGGGCAGTCAGGGTCACGGTAACTGGCAGTCAGGGTCACACGTAACGTGGATCAGGTCACGGTAACCGGTAATCAGGTCCGGGGTAACGTGGGTAGTAGGGTCACGTAACGTGGGTAGTCAGAGTCGATACGTAACGTGGTATCATGGACAGGTAACAGTGGTAGTCAGGAGGGGTCCACGATAGATAGACGTGGTAGCAGGTCGACGGTAACTGTGTATCAGGGTGCACGAAGCGTAATGCGAGTGTGGACAAATAAGATACCCGTTATCTTTTGATCATGTTGCGGGGCCCCTTCCAAACAACTGTTGTTATAGGTTTAACCAACACCTGCCGGCCGGCAGTACCACTGGCCGGTCATCAAACCCAATGAGGGACGCTGGGTCGCGGCGCTTTAGAGCATTAAGTTCCTGAGTGCCTCACGGTGCGCCAATCAAGGCATAAGGTAGCCGTGACCACTCAAGGGTACAGTCTACTGCAGGTGCTTTAGCAAAACGTACAGGTTACCTGGAGACGCCTCGAGTGGTACGCCACAACTGCGCATATTAAGGTACCTTTGAGGCACTTCAGGATACACACAATCTACATAGGTAAGCTGCAACGTAAGGTTAGACAGCGTCTACTGGCTTCAACAATTAAGATCCTGAATTCCCCTCCGTAACACATCACGCAGTAGTACCTGACCAATACCTAATTCCGTACTAATCTACTGCGGCGATAAAATAACCGCTCACCGCAGCTCACTGAGTCGTTGCGCTCATTTACGTTGACCGCCGCACTTCAGTGACTTGCGAGCATGTTGTTCGGCTACTAGTGTCAACCGGCTTTTGAGAGGAATTAAACTGTACTATACCGTGATGATGCCTGTGTGCCGTGTGGGACTACACCGTCTACGTTATTCAACGTGTGGCCGGAATCACAATGCGTTGGTGGACTTTAAATGAAGGAAAAGGTTGGAGTGCCGTTAACAGCTGAACTGGGGCCAACCGTATGTACACTTAGAACGATATGAGTGAAACACTGAATATGCATAGGACCGAATTGGATCCTCTGAATGAAACGGGTGTCGTGGGACACTGAAGATGGCCTGGTTGTAGTGTACACTGAATAGTATCGTGTGACTGGCCTCGTGTCGTGAGAAGCAGTTGATTTTAACTTATTGTTATACAAATGTTATTTATAATTTATTATTTTAGTATAGAGATATATATATATATATATATAGTGACACAGTAGTGTCAAGAACGTTGTGCCCTGTGTAGGGTTACGAATAATTATTTATTATTTTAGTAAATTGCTAATTATAATTTATTATAGTAACATGTACATATTATTATTATTATCATAGTTCAAATACCTCTAGACCAAAGATAGTTGATTTTTATATATTAAAGATTAATTTATTAATGTGTGTATTTATGTATCCCGAACTCTTTATTACAAAAGGAGTAAATCTTAACATCTTCTTTTAAAAATTACTTTTTTGTAATAATCGACTTTGTTTTATTTACTAAAATTTTTTATTATTAATGTAGGTCAATGATTTTTCCTCTCAATATATAGGAAGAGAAAAGTGCAGATGAGAAGAAAACATTGTAACTGTTCTAGACATCTCTCACTTCTGTCTTCACATCTCTCACTTCTGTCTTCACATCTCTCACTTCTGTCTTCACATCTCTCACTACTGTCTTCACATCTCTCACTACTGTCTTCACATCTCTCACTTCTGTCTTCACATCTCTCACTTCTGTCTTCACATCTCTCACTTCTGTCTTCACATCTCTCACTTCTGTCTTCACATCTCTCACTTCTGTCTTCACATCTCTCACTTCTGTCTTCACATCTCTCACTTCTGTCTTCACATCTCTCACTTCTCCTGTCTTCACATCTCTCACTTCTCGTGTCTTCACATCTCTCACATCTCATGTCTTCACATCTCTCACTTCTGTCTTCACATCTCTCACTTCTCCTGTCTTCAAATCTCTCACCTCTCCTTCCTTCACATCTCTCACCTCTCCTGTCTACACATCTCTCACCTTTCCTTCCTTCACATCTCTCACCTCTCCTGTCTTCACATCTCTCACTTCTCCTTCCTTCACATCTCTCACCTCTCCTGTCTTCACATCTCTCACTTCTATTTCCTTCACATCTCTCACTTCTCCTCTCTTCACATCTCTCACTTCTCCTGTCTTCACATCTCTCACCTCTCCTGTCTTCACATCTCTCACTTCTCCTGTCTTCACATCTCTCACCTCTCCTGTCTTCACATCTCTCACTTCTCCTGTCTTCACATCTCTCACTTCTCCTGTCTTCACATCTCTCACTTCTCCTGTCTTCACATCTCTCACTTCTTTTGTTTTCACGTCTCTCACCTCTCCTGTCTTCACGTCTCTCACCTCTCCTGTCTTCACATCTCTCACTTCTCCTGTCTTCACATCTCTCACTTCTCCTGTCTTCACATCTCTCACTTCTCCTGTCTTCACATATACCACTTCTCCTGTCTTCACATCTCTCACCTTCCTGTCTTCACGTCT
>NW_026490693.1:10000-63401 GCF_026875155.1 Cherax quadricarinatus
CACCACCAGTCCATCACTCTACCATCCCAACACCCTCACCACCAGTCCATCACCCTCACCACCAGTCCATCACCCTAACCACCAGTCCATTACTCTCACCACAAGTCTATCACAATCGTCAATTGTTCCTAACAAACGTCACCCGTTCACTACAGTCGTCCATCGTTCACCAAAAAAGTCAGCCGTTCATCACAATGTCGCGTTCATCACAATCGTAAAAAGTTCATCAAATTTTTTTAAACGTTTTTCCAATCGTCTGTTATCACATGTCGTGTTATACAATCCCAGCGTTCAACCAATCGTCAGTCGATCATCCAATCGCACAAGTGCATCAAACCCCCATGATCCTTTGCACGATCCCGATCCATCACCTTACCCCAATCCACACCCCACACCCCCAGTCCCCAACCCCCCCACCCTCCTTTACCCCCCAAAACCATCCATCACCCTCACCCCAAGTCCTTACCCTAACCCCCGATCCCTCTCCCTCACCAACAATCCCCACCCCCACCACAGTCCATCCCTTCGCACCATCCTCGCCTTCTCAAACTCCCCCAAATACCAACAGTTCTCACCCTACCCCCGACCCAACCCCCACAACCCATCCATCACCCCTCCCAACTGTCCCCCACCCCCCCCCCCGATCCATTACCCCCACCACCGATCCATCCCCTCAACCCGCAGTCCCTCACCCTCGTCACCAGTCCACCACCTTTCAATCAGTCCACCACCCTCCTACCCGCCCTAACCCCCCCACCCATCCAACACCCCCAACCGACCACACCCCCACCACCAGCCCCCCACATCACCAAAAAATTTCCCTCACCCTCACCCTCGCCATCACCTCAAAAACCCGTTATCACCCTCCCATCATTCCACTTCTCACCCAAAAGTCCTCACTTCATTCCATCCCTCACCCCTCCCATCAGTCCTCACCCCCCCCATCGTCCATCACCCCCCCCCCCGTCCATCCCAACAGTCCCTCACCCCCCTATCGTCCCTCCCCCCCCACCCGTCATCCCCTCTCCATCAGTCCTCACCCCCTCAGTCCTTTAAAAACTCCCCCCAGTCCTCGCCCACCACCAGTCCCTCCCATGTCCATACCCCCCATCAGTCCATCACCCCACCATCAGACCTCACCCCCCCCATCATCCATCCATCACCCCCTCCATCACTTTCACCAAAAGCCATCACCCTCACCCCCCCAGTCCATCATCCCCCCACCCTCATTCTATCACCCTCCCCATCCATCACCCCCATACCTTTTCCCCACCCTCACCACCCCTCCATCACCCTCACCCCCATCCTTTACCCTAACCACCCAAACCCTGCCCCACCCCAGTCCTTCACCATCCCACCCAAACCATCACCCCCATATGGTCCTTGCCTCACCCCCTGTCCACCCCTCAAATCAGTCAATCCTCTCCCATAGTTCCAAACATCACCCCAGTTCTCATCATCACTACCATCCTCACCCATCCTATCCTTTACCCTCACACGAGTCATCATTCACAAGTCCCCACCCTCCCACAAGCCCCTCACCTCACCACCAGTCCTCACCCTCGCACAAGCCCTCACCTCACCACCCGTCCCAAAACCCCACCCCCAGCCATCACCCTCAGCACAAGCCCCTCACCCCCCACCACCCGTCCATACCCTCACCCCCCATCCCCCTCCCCAAAACCCCTACCCCACCCCCAGTCCATCACCTAACCCCGAGTTCTCACCTCACCCCCAGTCCCATACCCTCACCACCGTCCATCCCCTCACCCCCAGTTTTTTACCCCCCACCAGTCCCTCCCATCACCACCCCGTTCACCCCCCACCCAGTATTTCACCCCCCCACCAGCCATCACTACCCACGAGTTTTCCCCTCACCCCAGTCCCTCACCCTCACCACCACCATCACCCCCCCACCAGTCCCTCACCCTCACCCCCAGTCCATCACCTCCCACCATCCATCACCCCCACCACCATCCCCTCCCCCACCACCATCCATCACCCCCCACCACCACCATCCCCCCAAAAACAAGCCCCTCACCTCCCACCGCCATCACTCTCACCACGGTCCTCCCAAAACCACCGTCCATCACCCCCCGCCCCCAGTCCTTACCCCCCCACCGCCCTACCCTCACCCCACCCTCACCCCTCCACAAAACCCTCCCTCACCACCCTCCATCAACCTACACCACCAGGTTTTCACCCTCACCACCCGTCCCCTACCTACACCCCCAGTCCATCACTCCACCCCCCCAGTCCATCACCTACCCACCAGTCCTCACCCACACCCCAGTTCATCACCCCCCACCACCAGTCCATCACCCACACCACCAGTCCATCACTCTCACCGCGGTCCACATTTACACCCCAGCCGTCACCCCACCCCCAGTCCATCACCTTCACCAAAGTCCATCTATCCCACAAGCCATCCCCTCCCACCAATCCTCGCCGCATCACCCTCCATCCCCTCACCCCTGTCCCTCACCCCCACCACCCGTCTTTCACAATCGTCAAATTTTTTTCCTAACAAGCGTCACTCGTTTGCGACATCCTCAAACGTTCAAACCCCAGTCGTCGCCCTTATACATCGCAGTCCTTATACAATGTCAATCGTTTTCACAATCGCAATCGTTCCCACAATAGTCGCGTTTTACACAATCTCAAAATTTTATTCACAATCGCAATGTTGATCCAACGTCAATCGTTATCACAATCGTCAACCGTTCAACACAATCGTCAGTCGATCGTCGCAATCGTCACGGTGCATCCCCCTCAACATGATCATCACCCACACCCCCGTCCTCAACTCACCCCGTCCATACCCTTTACAATCAGTCCAAACCCAACCCCACCCCCGTCCTCACCCCCCACAACCGTCCTCACCCTTTACCCCCAACCACCCCCTTTACCAAAATTCCATCCTCTCACCCCAGTTCTCACTCTCACCACAGTCAATCCCCTACTATCAATCCCACTCCCCACCACCAGTCCATTACCTTCACCATTTCCCTCCCCCCCCCTCTCCACTCTCCCCACCTGTATCCTCTCCCCCCAGTCAATCACCTCATTCAATCCCCCCCCTCACAACCCGTCCTCACCCTCCCCCATTCCATCACCTACCAAAACTCCCTTACCCCCACCCTCATCCCTCTCACCAAGTGATACTCTCACCCCCACTCCTCACCCTTTCCCAGTCCATCACCCTCCAAGAGTCATCACCCCCAAAATCAGTCCCCCCACCCTCACCAGTTCGTCCCCTCAAAAACATCCTTTCCCCCGCCCTCAATCCTATCCTCACCCCTCAGTCCCACCCTCCTACAGTCCATCATTCATCATCAATCATCCCCACCCCTCGTCCATCACCTCCCCCCATCCCCCTTCCATCAGTCAATTTCCCCCCACCATCAGTCCACCTTCCCACCATTTCCCTCACTTTCCCCCCAAAAAGTCCCTTGCTCACCTCAGTACTCCCCTCACCCGCAGTTCTCACCCTCACCACCGTCCCTCACTCTCACCACCCGTCCATACCCTTTCCCCCCAGTTTCATCACTTCACCACCACCATCACTCTCCCACCAGGCCATCACTTAAACACCGTCCATTACTCCACCTCAGTCCATCACCCCCACCATCAGTCCATCCCCTCACCCTCGATCTTCACTCTCGCTCCATTTCCCTCACCCCCACCCCCCGCTCATCATTACCCCAATCCCTCTCACCGCCAGTCATCACCCTCCTACCCACCCCTATCCTCAGAACAGTCCATACCCCTTACCCATCCATACCCTCACGAAAGTCCATCACACTCAAAAACCAGTCCCCCACGTCCCCACCATCACCTCCCCTCCATCCATCACTCCCTCCACCAACCTCGCCCTCATCCCAGTCCAACACTTGCATCCAGTAAATTACCTCAACACCATTATCCCCTCCCAACGTCCATCACCCTCACCCCCGATCCACCCCCCACCCCCGATCCAACCCCCACCCCCGATCCCTCACCGTCACACAAGTCCCTCGACACACCACCGACATGTACCAAGCCCATACCTACTACCCGCCATACTCTACAGAATTCATACCCCCCACACCCGGTGACATGGACTGAAGGCAAGTGACATGGAGACAGGGGAGTGACATGGCTGAAGGGAGGTGAAGGGTGCAGGGGGGGACAGGATGACGCAATGCAAGATGACGGCGAGTGACAGTTGCAGGGAGAGGAATGGATAAGGCAGAGTGACATGGACGACGGCAGAGTGCATGGGGCTTTACGGCAGAGTGACATGGCTGGGGCAGGAGTGACATGGTGACAGGCAAGTGACATGTGGGCAGAGTGACAGGACTGAAGGCAGAGTGAAATGGACTGACAGGGAAGTGACACGGAGAAGGCGGGACATGGATGACAGGCAGATGACATGGACGACAGGCAAGTGACATGGCTGCAGGCAAGTGACAAGGCGACAGGCAGAGTGACATGGATGACAGGGAGGGGACATGGCTGACAGGCAGGTGACATGGGCTGACAGGCAGAGGACATGGGTGACAGAGGACGGACGAAGGCAGATGACAGGACTGACAGGCAAGTGCAGCTGACAGGCAAGGACATGGGCTCAGGCGAGTGACAAGGGTGACAGGCAGAGGACTGGACTGACAGGCAAGGGCATGGACTGACAGGCAGGTGAATGGACTGACAGAGATGACATGGTACAGGCAAGGGCATGGACTGCAGGGAGAGTGAATGGACAGGGAGAGTGCACGGATGACAGGGAGAGGCATGGACTGACGGCAGAAAACATGGAGAAGGCAGAGTGACAGGACTGACGGGCAAGTACATGGGCTGCAGGCAGATGCATGGATGACGGCAGAGTGACATGGACTGACAGGCAAGTGACATGGGGCGACAGGCAGAGGACATGGGCTGACAGGCAGAGTGACATGGATGAAGCAGGTGACATGGACAGGCGGTGACAGGACTGACAGGGGAGGGGGAAGGACTGACAGGCAGAGTACATGGACCGACAGGCGGTGACAGGACTGACAGGCGAGTGACATGGCTGACAGGGAAGTGAAGGACTGAAGGCAAGTGAAAGGATGCAGGGAGAGTGACATGGACGACAGGCAGGTAACATGGGCTGACAGGCAGAGTGACATGGACTGACAGGCAGGTGACATGGATGCAGGCAGAGTGACATGGACTGACAGGCAGAGGACATGGACTGCGCAGAGTACTGGACTGACAGGCAAGTGAAACTGACAGGCAGAGTGAATGGGTGACGGCGGTGACATGGACTGACAGGCGAGTGCAGAAGGCAAAGTGACAGGACTGACAGGCAGGTGACAAGGACTGCAGGGAGAATGACACGGACTGACAGGGAAGGACATGGACTGACAGGGAGGTGAATGGACGACGGCAAATGACAGGGTTGAAAGAGGGACATGGGCGAAGCAATGACATGGACTGACAGCTAAGTACATGGACGGGAGCAGAGTGACACGGACTGAGTGAGTAACATAAACGCCATCAGACACAAACTGGTTGGGGAACAAAAACTGCCCCAAGAAAACCAAACTGGTGGTAAAAATAAACTCCATCAGAAAAACAAAATGTTGGGAAAAAAAACCCGCGATCAGGGCACAAAATGTGTGGGTAACATAACTGCCCTCAGACACAAACTGTTGGTAAAATAAACTGCCCTCAGGACACAAACTGTGTGGGGAACATAAAAATGCCATCAGGACACAAACTGTGCGGGGGAACGTAAACTGCCATCAGGGCACAAAATGTCTGGGAACATAAACCCTCAGGACACAAACGGGTTTGGGTAACAAAACTCCACAGGGCACAAACTGCGTGGGTAACAAAACGCCCCCAGACACAAAATGTGGGGTAAAATAAACCCATCAGGACACAAACGTGCGGGGAACATAAACTGCCCCCAGGGCCAAACGTGCGGGGAAAATAAAAAGCCACAGACACAAAATGATGGGCAACATAAACGCCCTCAACACAAACTGTGCGGGGAACATAAAACAGCCATCGGACACAAACTGTGTGGGTAACATAACTGCCATCAGACACAAAGATGGGGAAAAATAAAATCCATAGGACACAACTGTGTGGAAAAAAACCCATTAGGCACAAACTGTTGGGAACATAAACTGCCATCAGGACACAAAAAGTGGCAAAATAAACTGCCACAACACAAAGGTTTGGGGAACATAAACTGCATCAGACACAAACGATGGGGAACAAAACCCAAGGCACAAAAGTGTGGGTAACAAAAATGCCATCAGGGCACAAAATGGGCGGGTAACATAAACAGCCATCAGGGAACAAACGTGTGGGAACATAAACTGCCATCAGGACACAAACTGAGGGGAAAATAAACTGCCATCATGCACAAACTGTGCGGGTAACATAAACTACCCTCAGGACACAAACGTGTACAACATAAAAATGCCACAGGACCAAACGCTGGGGAACATAAACAGCCATCAGACACAAACTGTTGGGGAACAAAACTGCCATCAGGGCCAAACTAGGGTAGCAAAAACGGCCATCAGGACACAAACTGTGTGGGGAACAAACGCCATCAGGACACAAAAGGGAGGTAACATAAACTCCATCAGGGCACAAACTGTGCAGGGAACATAAACTGCCAAAAAGCATAAAAGTGTGGTAACATAAAATGCAATCGGGCACAAACGTGTGGTAACATAAAACCATCAGACACAAACTGCTGGGTAACATAAACGCCACAGGGCACAAACGTGTGGGTAAATAAACGCCACAGACACAAACTGTTGGGTAACATAAACTGCCACAGGGACACAAACGGTGGGGAACATAAACGCCATCAACACAAACTGCGTGGTAAAAATAAACTGCCATCAGGACACAAACTGTGGTGGGAACAAAACTCCATCAGGGCACAAAATGTGTGGAACAAAACTGCCATCAACACAAACTTTTTGGGTAACATAAAATCCATCAAACACAAACTGCGTGGGGAACTAAACGCCATCAGGGCACAAACTGTGTGGTAACATAAACTCCATCGGACCCAAACTGTGCGGGTAACAAAACTGCCCTCAGGACACAAACTTGTGGTAACATAAACTGCCATCAGGGCACAAACTGGCGGAACAAAACGCCACAGGGCACAAACGATTTGGGGAACATAAACTCCATCGGGCACAAACTGTGCGGGTAACATAAACACCACAGGGCACAAACTGTGTGGGTAACAAAAACTGCCATCGGACACAAACTGATGGTAACAAAAAATCCATCGGGCACAAACTGGGGGTAACAAAAAACGCCCTTAGGCCCAAAATGGTGGGTAACATAAACTGCCACAGGGCACAAACTGAGTGGGCAACATAAACGCCATCAGGCACAAAATGGTGGGTAAAAAAACTGCCATTTGACCAAACTGATGGGGAACATAAACTGCATCAGACCAAACTGTGGGGTAACAAAACTGCCATCAGGCCCAAACTGTGGGGGGTAACAAAACACCAAGGAACAAACTTTTGGGTAACATAAAATCCATCAGGGCACAAACGAGTGGGGAACATAAAGCCCTCAACACAAACGTGTGGGGACATAAACTCCATCAGGCAAAAACTGTGGGTAACATAAACTGCCATCAGGGCACAAACTGAGTGGGGGAACATAAACTGCCATCGGGCACAAACTGTGTGGGGAACATAAACGCCACAGGGCACAAACGTGCGGGAAAAAAAACAGCCATCAGGGCACAAAAGTGGGGAACATAAAAGCCATAGGACACAAACTGAGGGGTGACAAAACTCCATCAGGAACAAACTGTTGGGGAACATAAACTGCCCTCAGGACCAAACTGTGCCCGGGAACATAAACCCACAAGACACAAACGTGCGGAAAAAAAACCGCCATCAGGACACAAACTGTGCGGTAACATAAACTACCATCAGGAACAAACTGTGTATGACATAAACTCCATCAGGACACAAACGTGGGGAAAAAAAACCCCCATCAGGGGAAAAAACGTGCGGGAACAAAACTGCCATAGGACACAAACTGGTGGGGAAAAAAACCCATCAACACAAACTGTGTGGGAACAAAACTAAACCCCAGACACAAAAGATGGGTAAAATTAACGCCACAGGGCACAAACCTGTGGAAAAATAAACGCCATCAGGAAAAAAACTGGGGGTAACATAAACTCCACAAACAAACGTGTGGGCATAAACTCCATCAGACACAAACTTTGGGTAACAAATTTCAATCAGGGCACAAACTGGTGGTAACATAAACTCCACAACAAAACTTGTGGGGGAACATAAACTGCCAAGGACACAAACGATGGGTAAAAAAGCCATCAGGGCACAAAGTTTGGGTAACAAAACAGCCAAACACAAACGGAGGGTAACTAAACAAACCCCACGACACAAACTGGCGGGGAACAAAACTCCATCAGGACACAACTTTCGGTAACATAAAAAATCCCTCAGACCAAACTGTGCGGTAACATAAACTTCACAGACCAAACTGGTTTAGCAACATAAACTGCCATCAGGACACAAACTGCGTGGGTAACATAAACGCCATCAGGACACAAAAATTGTGGGAAAAAAAAAACTGCCATCAACACAAACTAGTGGACATAAACGGGGCCTCAGGGCACAAACTGTGTGGGAACAAACTGCCATCAGGGCACAAACGTGAGGGGAACAAAAACGCCATCAGACACAAACTGTCAGGGAACAAAACTGCCAAAAGACATAAACTGTGGGTAAAAAAACTGCAATCAGGACACAAACTGTGGGAACATAAACCCCATAACACAAACTGCGGGCTAACAAAAACTGCACAGACACAAACTGTGTGGGGAAAAAAACTGCCATCAGGGCACAAACTGTGGGTAACAAAACTCCATCAGGACACAAACTGTTCGGGTAACATAAAATGCCATCAGGACAAAAAAATGTGTGGGTAACAAAACTCCATCAAAAACAAACTTGCAGGTAACAAAAAACGCCATCAGGGCACAAACTGTTAACATAAAATGCCATCAGGACACAAACTGGTGGGTAAACAAAGTCCATCAGGGCACAACTGTGGGGTAACTAAACGCCATCAACCAAACGGCGGGAACAAAAATCCACAGGACACAAAAAAGAGCGGTAACATAAACTGCCATCAACACAAACTGTGTGGGTATCAAAAACTGCCATCGGGCCAAACTGTGTGGGTAACATAAACTGCCATCAGGGCACAAACTGTGTGGGAACAAAACGCCATCAGGGCACAAACGTGTGGGTAACAAAACCCCATCAGGGCACAAACTTTTGGGTAAAAAAACTACCCTCTGGGCACAAACTGAGTGGGAAAAAAAACTGCCCTCAACACAAACCGTGGGTACAAAACGCATCAACCCAAACGAGTGGGTACAAAACGGCCACAGGAAAACAAACGTGTGGGGAACAAAAACCCCCCCAGGCACAAACCCTTTTAGGGGAACATAAACTTGCATCAGGGCACAAAATTTCAGGGAACAAAACGCCCAAAAGACACAAACTGTGCGGGGAAAATAAAACACCATCAGGGCACAAACGTGTGGGTAAAATAAACGCCATCAGGACACAAACGAGGGAAACATAAACGCATCAACAAAAAACTGTGGGGTAACATAAACTGCCATCAGGGCCAAACGTGTGGTAACATAAACGCCATCAGGACACAAACTGATGGGCAACATAAAATGCCCTCAGGACAAAAACTGGTGGTAAAATAAACTGGCCATCAGGACCAAACTTTGGGGAAACAAAACAGCCATCAACAAAAAACTGTGTGGGTAACATAAAATGCCATCAGGGCACAAACATGGGGAAAAATAAACTCCACAGGACCAAACTGTGTGGGAAAAAAAACTGCCATAGGCACAAACTGTTCGGTAACATAAACGCCACAAACACAAACTGTCGGTAACATAAACCGCCTCAGGGCCAAAAATTTCGGTAACATAAACACCAACAGGACACAAACTGTGTGATGACATAAACGCCATCAGACACAAACTGTGTGGGGAACAAAACCGCCACAACACAAACGTGCGGGAACAAAAATTCCATCAGGACCAAACCTGGTGGGAAAAATAAACTGCCACAGAAAACAAACTGGTGGGAAAATAAACTCCACAGGACCAAACTTGTGGGGAACATAAACACCATCAGGGCACAAACTGATGGGTAAAATAAATGCCACAGACACAAACCGGTGGGGAACATAAAACTGCCATCAGGACACAAAAATTGGTAACAAAAAAATGCCATCAGACCAAAATGTTGGGAACTAAACTGCCAACCAAACAAAACGTGTGGGGAACAAAAACAAACCCTCGACACAAACTAGTGGTAACATAAACTCCATCAGGACACAAACTGGTGGGTAACATAAAATGCCATCAAAACAAACTGATGGGGAAAAAAACTGCCACAGACACAAACTTCGGGAAAAAAAACGCCACAGACACAAACTGGAGGTAAAATTAAACTACCACACACACAAAATTTGGGGGGGCAACAAAACTGCCACAGCCACAAACTGTTTTGGAACAAAACCCACAGACACAAACTTCGGTAAATAAACTACATCAGGACCAAACTGTTTAGCAAAAAAAACGCCATCAGGCACAAACTGCGGGGTAACATAAACCCACAAACAAACTTGGGTAACAAAAAACTGCCATCAGACCAAAACGAGTGGGTAGCAAAACGGCCATCAGGGCACAAACTGTGGGGGAACAAACTCCATCAGACAAAAAACGTGAGGGGAAAATAAACGCCATCAGGACACAAACTGTCAGGGAACTAAACTGCCAACCCGGACAAACTGGTGGGGGAACATAAACTGCAATCAGGGCACAAACTGTGTGGGGAACATAAAATGCCAACAGACACAAACTGCTGGGTAACATAAACTGCTCGGGCACAAACTGTGTGGGAACATAAACGCCATCAGGCACAAACTGGGGGAACAAACGGCCATCAACACAAACGTCGGGAACATAAACGCCACGACAAAAACTGTGTGGGGAACAAAACTGCCATCAGAAAACAAACGTCAGTAACATAAACTCCACAGGGCCAAACTGTAACAAAATCCAAAGGACAAAACTGTGTGGTAACAAAGTGCCATCAGGACACAAAAATGTGCGGGGAACATAAACTCCATCAGGGCCAACTGTCGGTAACACAAAACTGCCACAGACACAAACTGACGGGTAACATAAACCCATCAAGACACAAACTGGTTGGGGTTTATAAACTGCCATCAGGCACAAAATGTGGGGGGTAACAAAATGCCATCAGGGCACAAACTGTTGTGGGGAACAAAACCCATCAGACACAAAAGTTGGTAACATAAACAAACCCTCGGGCACAAAAATAGGGAAAAATAAACTGCCATCAACACAAAAACCCTGTGGGGAACAAAACTGCCCTCAGGACACAAAAAGAGGGTAGCAAAACGGCCATCAACACAAACTGTGGGGTAACAAACGCCATCACGACACAAACGTGAGGGAACTAAACTGCCCTCAGGAACAAACGGAGTAAAAATAAACTGCCCCAAAAGGACATAAACTTTGGGGAAAAAAACTCAATCAGGGCACAAAAGTTGGGTAAAAACGCCATCATGACACAAACTGCGGGGCTAAAAAAAAACTGCCTTCAACACAAACGGTGGGAACATAAAATCCATGATCACACAAACTGGTTTTGGGAACAAACTTCCATCAACACAAAAGGCGGGGATCATAAACTGCCATCCCAAAAAAAAGTGTGGGGAACATAAACGCCATCAGAAAAAAAAAATGGCAGGAACATAAACGCCACAGACACAAACTTGTAACATAAACTCCATCAGGAGAAAAAACTGTGGGTAACAAAGTGCCATCAGGGCACAAAATGTGCGGTAACAAAACTCCATCAGAACACAAACTGATGGGTAACAAATTGCCACAGGACACAAACTTTGGGAACATAAACGCCAAAAAGGACACAAACGTGAGGTAACTTAAACTACCACACCACAAACTGGCGGGCCAAAAAAACTGCCACAGGACACAAACTTGTCGGGAAAAAAAAAACTGCCATCATGACACAAAAGTCTGGGGAACATAAACATCACAGACCAAACTGTGTGACAACTAAAGCCTCAGGACACAAACTGCGTGGGGAACATAAACTCCATAGGGCACAAATGGTGGTAACAAAACGCACAGGACAAAACTGAGGGGGAGCATAAACGGCCATCAGGAAAACAAACTGTGTGGGTAACAAACTGCCCCAGGAACAAACTGTGAGGAACTAAACCCATCAGCCAAACGTCAGGGAACATAAACTGCCAAAAGGACAAAAACGTGTGGGGAACATAAACTGCATCAGGACACAAACTGTGGGTAACAAAAAAGCCACAGGACACAAACGAGGGGGAACATAAACTGCCACAGGAAAACAAAATTTTTGGGGAACATAAACTTCCTCAAAAAACCGTGAGGGTAACTTTAAAAACCACACACACAAACGTGCAGCAACAAAAGCCACAGGGCACAAACTTTTCGGGAACATAAAATCCATCATGACACAAACTGTCGGGGAACAAAACTATCATCAGGACACAAAAAGTGAGCAAAAATAAACGCCATAGGACAAAAACGCGTGGGGAAAAAAAACTCCACATTACACAACTGTTGGGTACAAAAAATGCCACAGGGCACAAACGGGGGTAGCATAAACGGCCAAGGACACAAAAATGTGGGTAAAAAACTCCACAGGAAAAAAAACGGAGGGGAACAAAACTCCACAACACAAAACTTTGGGAGGGAAAAATAAACTCCAACAGGCATAAAAAGGTTAAAATAAACTGCAATCAGAACCCAAAAAGTGGGAAAAAAAACTGCCATCAGACACAAACGCGTGGGAACATAAATGCCCCAGGGCAAAACTGTGTTTGGGGAAATAAACGCCATCGGGAAAAAACGTGGGGTAACAAACTGCCATCAGGACACAAACTGTGCGGGGATATAAAATGCCCAGACAAAACTTTTGGGAAACAAAACTGCCATCAGAAAACAAACTGGCGTAAAATAAAAGCCCCAGGGCCAAACTGTGTAACCAAAACCCGCCACAGACACAAAATGTTGTAACATAAAAAGCCATTGGACCAAACTGTGTGGGGAACAAAAGTGCCCCTCAGACACAAACTTGGGGAACATAAACCCATCAGACACAAACTGGGGGCAAAATAAACTGCCATCAGGACACAAACTTGTGGGTAACATAAACTGCCATCGGAACAAACTTTTGGGGAACATAAACGCCATCGACACAAACTTTGGGTAACATAAACTACCTCAGGGCCAAACTATGGTAAAAAAAACTCCATCAGGCACAAACCGTGTGGGTAAACAAAACGCCATCAGGGGACAAAGAGTGGGGACATAAACGGCCATCAACACAAACGGGGGTAACAAACGCCATCAGGAACAAACTGTGAGGGTAACATAAAATGCCACAACACAACGTTGGGTAAAAATTTCCTCAGGCCAAACTGTGCGGGGAAAAAAAACTGACAACACAAACGGCGGGGAACAAAACTGCCACAGACACAAACACGGGGAAAAATAAATTGCCATCAAAACACAAACTGGGGGTACATAAATGCCGTCAGGACACAAAGGTGGGGAACATAAACTCCTCAGGACCAAACTGTGTGGGAACAAAAAACTGCCATCCCGGAAAAACTGAAAAGAGTAACAAAACTGCCATCAGGACAAACGGGAGTAACCTAAGCTCCTCAGACACAAACGGTGGGAAAAATAACTGCCATCAGGAAACAAACGAAAGTAACATAAACTGCCCTCAGGCAAACTGTTGAGTAAAAAAAAGCTCCACGGGCACAAACTGGATTTTAAAAGCCCCAAAAAACAACAAAATAACAGCACAACAAAAAAAACAGCAACAAAAAAAACACAACAACAAAAAACAGCAACAACAAAATAACCAAAACAAAAAAAACAGCAACAACAAAATAACACAACAACAAAAAAAACAGCCCCCGCAAAACAAAATAACACACAACAAAATAAAACAAAAAAAAAAACGCAAAACAAAAAACCACAAAAAATAACAGCAACAACAAAATAACAGCGCAAAAAAAAATAAAAAGCAACAACAAAATAAAACACAACAAAATAACACAACAAAAAAATAACAACAGCCAACAAAATAAAACAACAACAAAAAACAGCACAAAAAAAAACAGCAGCAACAAAAAACACAAAACAAAAAACAGCACAACAAAATAACAGCAACAAAAAAAACAGCACAACAAAATACAGCACAAAAAAAAAACAACAAAAAAAAACAAAAAAAAAAAACAGCAACAAAAAAAAAAACAAAAAAAATAAACAAAAAAAAATAACACACAACAAAATAACAGCACAAAAAAACAACACAACAAAAAAAAACACACAAAAAAAATAACAGCAAAAAACAAAAAAAACACACAAAAAAATAACAAAAAAAAACCCCCGCCCAAAAAAACAACACAACAACAAAAAACACAAAAACAAAATAACAGCCCAAAAAACCCCAACAAAAAATAAAAGCAACAAAAAAATAACACAAACAAAAAAAACACAACAACAAAACAACCACCCAAAAAAAACATCAACAAAAAACAGAACAAAAAAAAACAAACCCCAAAAAAATAACACACAAAAAATAACACAAAAAAAACAAACAAAACAACAAACCAAAAAAACAACAGCAACAAAAAAAACACAAAAAAAACAACACAACAAAAAACAACAACAACAACAAAAAACAACAACAACAAAATAACAACAGCAACAAAAAACAAACAAAAACAAAAAACAACAACAACAAAATAACAAACAGCAACAAAAACAACACAACAAAAAAACAACAAACAAACAAAAAAACAGCCAAAAACAAGAAAAAAAACAACAGCAACAAAAAACAACGCCAACAAAAAACAAACAAACAAAAAAAATAACAACAACAACAAAAACAACACAACAAAAAACAACACACAAAAAACAAAAAAAAAAAAACAGCAACAAAAAACAACCAAACAAAACACAAAAAACAAAAAAACAAAAAGCAACAAAACAACAACACAACAAAACAACAACACAAAAAACAAAACCACAAAACAAAAACACAACAAAAAACAAAAAACAAAAAACAACAGCAACAAAAAAACAAAAAACAACAAAAAACAAAACCACAAAAAAACAACAGCAACAAAAAACAACAAAAAAAAAAACAAACAACAAAAAACAACACAACAAAAAACAAAAACAGAAAAAAAACAACGGGAAAAAAAAACAACACAACAAAAAACAACACAACAAAAAACAACAGCAACAAAACAACAAGACAAAAAAAAAAACAAAACAAACAGCAACAAAATAACAACACCAAAAAACAAAGCAACAAAAAACAAAACAACAAAAAAAAACAAACAAAAAAAACAACAACAGCAACAAAAAAAACCAAACAAAAAAAACAACAAAAAAAAAAAAAAAAACAACACAACAAAAAAACAACAAAAAAAAAACAACAACAACAAAATAACAACAGCAACAAAAAACAAAACAACAAAACAACAACACAACAAAAAACAAACAACAAAAAACAACAGCAAAAAAAAACCAAAAAACACAACAAAAAACAACAAAACAAAAAACAACAGCAACAAAAACAAAACACAACAAAAAACAAAACAACAAAAAACAACAGCAAAAAAAACAACACAACAAAAAAAACACAACAAAAACAACACAACAAAACAACAACACAACAAAAAACAACACAACAAAACAACAAAAACAACAACAAAAAAACAAGAAAAAAAAAAAAACAAAAAATAACAACGCAAAACCCCAAAAAAACAACCAACAAAACCAAAAACCCAAAACAACCCCGCAACAAAAAAAAAAACCCACAAAAACAAAACAAAAAAAACCCCCCCAAAAACCCAGCCAAAACAAAACCCCCAACCCCCCCACCCAAAAAAAAACCCACCAAAAAAAAAAAAAACCCAAAAACCAACACCCCCAGCCAAAAAGCCCAAAAAAAAAAAAAAACAAAAATTTTAACCACCTCCGACCCAAAACCAGCCCCCATCCCCCCAGCCCATAAACCCTCCTCCACAAAACCCACCCATTAACCCGCCCCACCAAAACCGAGCCAACCACCCCCCCCATTCCCAGCCCAAAAAAAATTTTTAAAATATTTAAAAAAAAAAAAATTAAAAAAATTTGTTCCATGGGCTCTTGTCGCCCCTTACCATGTCCCCTGTCATCCATGGTCCTCTTTTAATTAAAGTCCCCTCTTACCCGGTCTCGTACCCTTAATTCCTGTCGCCAAAGGCTCTTGTTTCACCCCAAACCATTCCCCTTCTTCCTAAAAGGTCCCTTTTAGATTACCAGTCCCTACCATGGCCTTGTACCCATTTAAACCCAGTCCCTCGGCGTCCATGGCCCCGCACCATTACCATGTCCCCTCTTCATCCTGTCCCTTGACCCATTACCATTCCCCCTTACCCTTCCTTTTTAGTTTCCAAGGTCCTCTTGAGCCCATTACCATTCCCCTGTCAGTCCATGGGCCCCTCTTTACCCATTACCATTCCCTTGTCACCATGGTCGTCTTGTCACCCCCCTTTCCTGTCCCTCTTCATCCATGGGCCTCTTGTTAGCCCATTACCAAGTCCTCTGAGCCATGGTCCCCCTTGTCGCCCCTTACCAAAAGTCCCCCCTGTATCCCATGGTCCTTTGAGCCCATTACCAGTCCTCGTCATCCATGGGCCTCTTTCACCCATTACATGTCCCTTTGTCCATGGGCCCTTTACCCATTACCATGTCCTTCTTCAGACCATGGCCCCTTTCAGCCCAATCCATGCACCCCTTCATCCAGTTCTTGTAGCCCCTTACCAGTCCCTCTGTCAGTCCATGTCCCCCTTTCAGCCCCTTACCCTTTCCCCCTGAGTCCATGGTCTCTTGCAGCCATTTTCCATGTCCCTCTGTCAGCCATTTCCCCCTTTTCACCCTTTTCCATTCCTCTTCAGTCCTGGGCCTCTTTTCCCCCAAACCCCCCTTTTTTTCCATGGGCCTTCACCCAACTGCCCCTTTTCATCCATGGTCTCTTGTCAGCCCATTACCAATTCCCCCCTTAGTCCATTCCCCTGTCAGCCCAATTTCCAGTCACTCTGGTTTCCCGGTTCCCAGTCAGCCCCTTAAACCCTGTCCCCCTGTCAGCCATGTCCCCCTTTTCAGCCATTACCTGTCCTCTGTCATCCAGGGGCCCTTGTCACCCCCTTTCCATGCCTCTGTCAATCCATTCTTTTTGTCACCCATTACCATGCCCTCTTCCCCTCCTGGTCCCTTTTTCACCCATTACATGCACTCGGGATCCAGGTTCCCTTTTCAGCCCATTACCAGTCCCTCGTCAGCCATGGTCCTCTTGTCACCCATTACCATGTCCTCTGCATCCATGGGCTCTTGCAGCCCATACCATGCACTCGTCATCCATGTCTTTTCGAAAAACCCTTCCCCCCGTCAGCCTGGCTCTTGTCAGCCCATTAAACCCGTCCTCTTCAGTCCATGGTCCTTTTTGTCACCCATTACCATTCCCTTCATTTCCATGGGCTCTTGTCACCCATTTCCATTCCCTCTGTCATCCCCCGGCCTTTTCAGCCCTTACCGTCCCTGTCATCCATGGGCTCTTGTCACCCAACGTCATCTGTCATTTTAGGTCCTCTTGCACCCATTACCATGTCCTCGTCAGTCCATGGTTTTGACCCCTTCCCCCCCTTAAAACCATGGGCCTTGTCCCAACTTTTCCCTCTGTCTCCATGGTCCCGGGGGGGCCCCAAAAAATTCCCCTGTCAGCCAGGTCCTCTTTTCAGCCCATTCCTGTCAATCTGTCACCAGGTCCTCTTGCCCCTTACCATGTCCCTCTGTCAGTCCATGGGGCTCTTGTCACCCCTTTCCCTTCCCTGCATCCAGGGCGTTTTTCCCCATTACCAGTCCCTGCATCCCTGGTCCTCTTTCACCCATTTCCATGCACCCGTCAGTCCATTTCCTCTTGTCACCCATTACCCTTCCTCTGTCAGTCCTGGGGCCTCTTGTCAGCCCCCATTACCATTCCCTTTTCATCCATGGGCTTTTTCAGGCCCTTACCATGCCCCTTTTTATCCCCTGGCCCTCTTGCACCCTTTTCCATTCACTCTGCATTCCATGGGCCTCTTTCACCCCTTTCCATGTCCACTGTCAGTCCATGGTCCTTGTCAGCCCATTACCATGTCCTCTGTCATCCATGCTCTTTTCACCCCTTACCTGTCCCCCTCTGTCAGCCATTCCTCTTGCACCCATTTTTCCAATCCCCCTCAGTCATGGGCCTCTGTCACCCATTACCATGTCCCTTCAGTCCATGTCCTCTTTTTCAGCCCATTAACATGCCTTGTCATAAGGCCCCGTACCCCCACCCGCCCCCTTTCCCTTTCCCCCCGTTTTTATGGGACCCCAAAAATCCATGGCCCTTTTCAGCCCAATACCCTGTTTTTTTCAGGCCCGCAACACCAGTTTCCCCGCAAATGCTTTGCACCCATTTCCCTTTACCCCCCAGGGCCCGCGCCCCCATTTCTTTAGCCCCGGCCGGAAAAATAAAAGGGTTAAAAAAAGGGCTGGGAATTAAATGTTTAAAAATAAAAAGGTTTTTAAAAAATAAATTTGACTGAAAAAAGGTTGAGAAAAAGTCCTGAAGGTTTTTTTTAATGGGGTTTACAGGAATTAAATTGGTTTTAAGGGAATGTTTTGAAAAGGTTTTTGAAGGGATTAAAATTTAAAAGAAAAATGGGGGTAAAATTAAAAATTTGCCCTGGGCCCCCAGCAAATTCCAGGGCCCCCAATGGCCCTTTTCACCCATACATGATCTGGGCAGTCATGGCCCCGCAGCCCTTAAATGCCCGCCAGGCCTTTTTCGCCCCCAAATTACCCAGGGGCCCCTTTCAGCCCCTTACATGAACCCCAACCCATGCCCTTTCACCTTACCCTGACCCGCACAGGGCCCTTTTTACCCAAATGCCCCTTTTTCAGAGGCTCTTAAGCCCAATCCCCTCCCCCCCCAAAATGGCTCAGCCCAAAAGGGGAATTTAATGCCCCCCAGCCAAAGGGGGGGAAAAAAAACTGCCCCGGAACTTGACAAAACCCCACACAAGGGGTGGACAACGGGGTAAGGGCACAAAGGGGTACAAATGAAAAAGAACCAGGGGTACAGGCCAAACAGGGAAAAGGGGGGTAACTGCCCCAAAGGGCAATGGGATTTCAGGCCCGGGGGAAAATACTGCACAAGGGACAAAAGGGGGGGCCCAAAAGAACAGGAAAAACGGGGGGGAAAAAACTCGCAGGACAACTCAGGGAGTACTTGGGGGGCAAAACAGGGGGACAAAAGAAAGGCCCTGGGCGACAAAGGACAGAAACCCCATGAAAGAAAAAAAAAAGGGGGGGTCAAACACATGGACAAAACTGGGGCAAATGGGGAACAAAAAGAATTAAAAATGGGCCACAAACAACTGGGGGAAATAAACCCCAAAAATGGGGAACTAAAAGCCCCGGGCCAAAACGGGGGGGACAAAGCCTGGACACAAATTGGGGTAAAAACGGCAAGACCAAAAGGTGGGCAAAACCCAAAAAAAACGGGGGCCCCAAAAATTCCCTCAGACACAAATGTGGGGAAAAAGCAAGAAAAAAGGGGGAAAAAAACCCAAGGGCACAAACGGGGTCAAAAGCCCAAACATCCAAAATTTAAAAACCCAAAAACCTTTTAACAAAACTGAAAAAAAAAACCCCTCAACAAAAAAAATTGGGGGGTAAAACTTCCCCTCCAAAAGGGGCCAAAAAGGTGGCAAAAATTTGGAAAAAACCCCAAAAAAAAATTTTAAAAAAACCCCAACACAAACTTGGGAAAATAAATGCCCCAGACAAAACTGGTGGAACAAAACCCCCTGGGGCAACCACGCCAAAGGGCAAATAAAAACAAAAAACCCGGTAACTAAATTCAAAACCCAAAATGTGGGGTAACATAAAAACTTGGGGCCAAAATTTGGAACAAAGGGACAAAAAACGCCCTGGGGCAAACGTTGGGAAATAAACGTTTTGGGGGCAAAAGGGGTAAAAAACTGTGGACAAAACGGGGGAAAAATTAACCCCCCAGGAACACAAAATGGGGGGAACATAAACCCCTCAAAGGAAAAACTTTTGGAAACATAAACCCAAAAAAGGAACAAACTGTGGGGAACAAAACTGAACAAAGGCCCGGGAACTTTAAAAACTGGCCAAGGGAAAAAACGGTTTACAAAAAAGCCATACAAAACTTTGACAAAACTGGGGAACAAAATGGGGGCCAAAAAAAACTGCCCGGAAAAACTGGTTGGGAACAAAACTGGGGAAAAAACAAAAAAAATGGGGAAAAAAATCAAAAAAACCAAAAAAAAGGGGGTAAAAAAGCCATAAAAAGGGGGAAAAAATAAAAGGGTAAAAAACGGGAAAAAAAAACCCAAAAGGGGGGAAAAACGCCCAACAAAACTGGTGGGAACAAAACTGGGGCAAAAATAAAAAAAATGCAACAAAACAAAACCACAGGAAAAAACGGTCAAAACATAACCCATAGGGGACAAACTCGGGAAAAAAAAAGCCCCCCAAAGGAAAAACCCTTAAAAAATAAAAAACCACAACACAAAGGGGGCATAAAACAAACCCCAAAATGGTTAAAAACTTCCCAAAAAAAAACCCAAAAGGGGTCAAAAAAGGGCCAAAACGGGGAACAAAAATTGACAAAACCCGGGGCCCCAAAAAACTGGGGGAAAAAAACCAAAAAAAAAATTTTTGGAAAATTTTCCCAAGACACAAACTGGGGGAACAAAACGCCCTCAAAAAAATTTGGGGGAAAAAAAATTTTTAAATTCCCCCCAAACCTGGGGTTAAAATAAAAACCCAAAAGGTGGGTAAAAAATAAACCACGGCCAAAAAGGGGGAACAAAAAAGCCATCAAAAACGGGGGAAAAAACCCCCCAAAAAAGGGGGGAAAACTAAACCCCAAAAATTTTAAAAAATTTTAAAAACCAAACTGGGGAACATAAACGCCAACAGGGCAAAAACGGGGGGGCCTTTTAACAAAACGGGGGAAAAAACTGGGCCCCCGGGAAAAAAATCGGGAAAAAAAAGGGGACAAAACCCACGGGGGGAAAAAACCCATCAGACACAAACTCGGGCAAAATCCCAAAAAAACTGGGGCAAAAAACCTAAAAAAAGGGAACAAAAATTTTGGGGGCAAAAACCCCTGGACAAAACTGGTGGGAACAAAACGTGGGAAAAATTTAAAAACCCAAGAAACAAAACAGGGGTTTTAAAAAACCCCCAAACAAACTGTGGGAAAAAATCCCAAGAAAAAGGGGAAAAAAAAGAACAAACTGTTAAACAAAACTTTACAAAAAAACTTGGGTAAAAAACCAAAAAGGAAACCCCAAAAAGTGAAAAAAAGGGGAAAAAACGGGGCCAAAAAAAAAACCAAAAAGGGGGGTTTAACAAAAAACCCACAAAACTGGGGGAAAAATGAAAAAAAACCAAAAAATGGGGAAATAAAAAAACATCAGAACAAACTTTTGGGGGCAAAACTGCCATCAGGGAAAAACTGTTAAATAAACTGCCACGGAACAAACTGGGGGGAAAAAAAATAAAACCATAAACCCAAAACGGGGGAAAAAAAATGCCAAGGAAAAAAAGGGGGAAAAACCCCCAAACCCATTTAACAAAAACTTTGGAAAAAAAATGTGGGGAAAAACGTGGAAAAAAACTGTGGGGAAAAAAACTGTGGGGAACAAAAACGTCGGAACAAAAAACATCCCAAGACACAAACGTGGGGTTAAACCCCACAAAAAAAAATGGGGTTAACATAAACCCACAGGAAAAACGGGGGGAACAAAAAACCCAAAACAAAGGCCAAAGGAAAAAAATAAAAAACCCGCCATCAGGCACAAACCCTTTGGGGTAACATAAACTGGGGAAATCCCCAAAAAAAACTGGGGTCAAAAACCCAAAAGGGACAAAATGGGGAAAAAATAAAAACCTCGACCAAACGTTGGGGTAAAAACCCTTAAAAATGCCCCAAGGGGGACAAACGGTGGAACAAAACTGTCAGCCATGCACTTTTGCCTGCCCGTCCATGTCACTTGCCTTTTCAGTCCACCCAACTCTGCCTGTCACCCAAAATTTTAATAATTTTAAAATATATTTTTAACGCTATTTTTTTTTTTATTGCTTTAAATTAAACTTTTTCTGATTTTTTTTGGTGTTTTCTGAAGTGGGGGTTTTGAGGCCTCACACACACCAAACCCTTTTTGTTTGATTTCAGGAAGAGACGACAAGGTATGTGCTTTACGTCGGGCTATGTCGTAAAGCAAATTAAACCCACGGACGTTTTGCTCTGCGTGGTTATGGCCCGGGTGTGGTCATGATCATGTAAAGAGGGGGTCGGGTTTGGGGTCAGGGTCGGGTGTGGTCAGGGTCAGGTTTTGGGTTAAGGTCGGGGTTTTGGGGTAAGGTCAGGTGTGGGCAGGTTCAGTGTAGGGGGGTCAGGTGGGGGCAGGGTCAGGAAAGGGCGGGGGCATTATGGGCAGGGTCAGGTGGGGACGGGGTCGGGAGTGGTTAGAGTCAGGTGTGGGAAGAGTTAGGTTTTCGGCGGGGTCGGGTGTTGGAAAAGTTAGGTGTGATCATGGTCGGGTTTGTGGTTAGGGTCATTTGGGTGGGTAGAGTTGGGTTGTGGGCAGGGTTGGGTTTTTGGGGGCACGGCCCCCCCCCCCCCCAAAGGTGTGGGGCAGGGTGGTGAGAGAGGAAGAGTGGTTGTGAGTGATTTGAGGGGAATTGGGAGGTGAGGGTAAATGGGGACGAGGGGGGGGGGGGGGGGGGGGGAGGTGGGGTGATGAACTGGTGGTGAGAGGGGATGGACGGGTGGTGAGGGTGTTTGGAATGGGGTAGGGGTGATGGAGGGTTTGGTGAGGGGTGATGGACTAGTCTGAGAGTGATGGATTGATAGGGGGGGGTAATGGACGGGTGATGCGGGGTGTTGGAACGGGTGGTGAAAGTGATGGACTGGTGGTGAGGGGGATGGATGGGGGTGAGGGTGATGGACTGGTAGTGAGGTGATGGATTAATGGTTGGGGTGAGTGTGATGGACGATGACAAGGGCCCATAAAAGGGGAAATATAAAAAGCTTGATTGCTTGGTCCAAAAAATAACAAAAAAAGGCAAAATTTCACAATTTTCCTTTAAAAAAACTTAGTCCTGGCTTCGTCTTGTAAGGGCCTTCCTCTCCCATTTACATTGAAAAATACCCAAATTTCAGAACCCCCCCTGACTTCACCTGTTTCCCCTTTTTTTTTTTTTTCCCTCTTCCCCTTTCTTTTTCCCCCTTTTTTTCCCTCGGGGTTTTGTCTTTCTTCTGTCCGCTTTTCTTTTCCCTTCATTATTTTTTTTCATCACTTTCCCCTTCTTCCCCCCCCTTTTTTCATTTTCCCTTCCCTCTGTTTTAGCACCTAGCCCCTTGGAGTCCCCCCTTTTTTTGTATTTGACTGGCTCTTTTCTCCTTTTTTTCCCCAATACTACACTACCACGGGCTGCTACTACTACTACTACAAACAAATACTCCCCACTACCACTACTACTACAACCACAAAATTTTTTTTTTTTACTACTACTCCCTACTACTATTTCCCTACTATACTCCTACTGTACTACAAACCACCAGCACAAACCTTTTCCCTCCCCTTTTAATACCCCTTTGCTCTACTTTCTTTTAGTGTGACTGTAAACTGTCCAAGTGGGACCAAAACTCGTCGAAATTCCTCTCTTCTATATGGGGGTTATTTGTGTATACTTGATTGTGGCAATTGCGCGTCGCAAAATCTAACAACGTTTTGTATGGTCATACAGACAGTTTTGTGATTTAAACAAGGGCCCCCGGGTTTTAAATTGTTATCAATTATTTTCTTGTCTATAAGAGATATATCCCTTTCAACAAAAAAAGTTTATAACAATCTATGGAAGAAAAAAAAGGGGGGGGAAAACCCAACAAAAGAAAAGTGAAAAAAAATTGAATAAAAATGAAAAACACGACACCGGGAAAATAAACCGTCAGAGTTATGATCTTCCGGGGTCCAGGTCCACTCTTATTTAGTTTTTTTTTACATTTTTTTTAAATTTTTTTTTTTTTTCAGAAGTTTTTTTAGGCCCCTCAATGTTTTTTTTTTTCCCCAAAAAATTTTATTTTTTTTTTCGCTCATAACTCAAAATGCCTCTCCAATCACTTTCATTTTTTCAACACTTGTTAATGGTAACGGGGACCAAATTCTTTAAAACAATTGCCATTTTAAACGTCCCCTATTTCCGAGCTTTTTAAACCACTTTCCCAAAACCGGGAAATGTCTCAAAAAACTTCAAAAACCCTCAGTGCCGGAACTTAAAAGTTTTTGGGAAAAGATCTAAAAAATTTCGAAAGGGCCCGAGATGTATTAGAACAGATTTTTAACCTTTTAAAGGGTAAAATACGGGTGTTTTTTTCTTTTCCCCGTTAAATCACTTTTATTTTTTTTTCAGTTTATTTCTGAACGCTTAAATTTTTTAAAGGCCGATGCCTCTTACAAAGAATGACTCAACGATCACTTCAATTTTTTATCCCTTTTCTGGAAATTTTTCCGAAAAACAAGATTTCACGCTGTGTTGGCTGCCATTAATCCCAAATTTTTCAATTTTTTAAATTAAAAAAACTGGGTTTATTCATTTTTAATCCAATTAAGAATGCTTTTTTAACTTTCTTCCAAGATATTATTGGGATGCATAAATTTTTTTAAATTATCGTTTTTTAAAAAAATTAATTTTTTTAAAAATTAAACCCTTACATTTTTAAAGCTTGTCCCCCGTTTACGGAAATATTGGGAAATATTTTATGTATTTTTAAGCATAATAAAATGTACCCAAAAATTTTAATAAATCCCAAAGAAATGTAAAAAAAATCAAGTTAAAAAAAGGGATTTTCCCCACAGTTTTTTTCATCGTATTAAAATTTAAAATTTTTTCAAAAAAAATTTTTAATGATGTAAAAATTTTAAAAACCAAAAATTATTAAAAAATGTTTATTTGAATAAATTTAAATCTCTAAATAAATTATTTCAGCAATTTTTTTTAAAAGGGTAATATCAAAATTTTAAATAAGGGAAAAATTTTCCCCCAATAAATTACTGAAATTTTTCTTATTTTATCATAAGTTTTGGGTACTTTGTTTTTCCGTGTTCCCTTTAATTAAAGGGATGGAATTTTAAAATTTTCTTTGTTACCAAAAATTTTGAGGACTTTGTTTTCGTGTTACCAAAAAAAATTAAATGGTACTTTGTATTCGTGTACCAAAAATTTATTGATGGTACTTTGTATTCGTGTTCCCAAAATTTAATTGAGGGAAAATTTTTGTAGTTTTTTTTAATCATAGCATCGGGTTGGGAAATTTTGCGCTGACCCAGATACTCTGTAAACAAAAACTTCTGGAAATTGTTTGTCAACTCGTTTCCCCTCCCCAAACAATACCGGGCGTCCAGAAAAAATTAAATTTGTTAAAAAGATAAAACTTTTAAAATTCAAATATGGTTTTTCCCCACCGGGAAAAAAAATATTAGAAGCGGGGGGATATTCTAAAGGGAAATGTTGCAATTTTTAAATTTATTAACGAAAAAAAGGCCTTTTAGGCCAAAATTATATTTAGACCTTTAGGGTTTAAAAAGTTAAACACTGAGGTTACCCACAACATGGTGGATCAAACGTTCAACAGAAAACAGACCTCAACTTTAGGGAAATTACATACACTAACTTTCACAAATAAAGTACATAAAACAGTAGGCAGACATTAACAAAGAGGCGTCCCGTCATATACTGATTTTTAAAATTTTGAATTTTAATTTTTCTATAAAACATTTGAGAAGCAACACAAATATTATAAAAAATTTTAGATGAAATAAAAGGATTTTTTTGCTTAAAAGAGAGGACAGGGTATAAACGACCTAACAGCCCAATTTTGCCCAAAAATATAAAACATAAAAATACTGTATATGTCATGGTATTTGAGTTTCCCCCAAAAGCTAGAGGGGAATGAAGTGGGGTGTGTGGGTGGATGTGTGTGGGGTGTTGAGTGTTGTGTGTGTGATTTTGTGTTGTGTGTGTGTGTGTGAGGGGAGTGTGTGGGTGTGTGTGCGCTTTGTGGGTTTCATGTGGGGAAAGTACATAAATATAATTGTAAAATGAAAAATTTATTTGTGGACTTTTGGGGTGTTTTGAAATAAAAAAAAAAGGACGAAAAACAACAAAACAAAAAAGCGGGTTTAACTTTTTTTTTGGGAAAATTTCTTGGTGGGAAAAAAAATAGATTAATTTTCTGACAAAGATATACCCACAATAAAAAGCCCAAAAAACAATTATACAGCAACGAAAGTAAAAAAAAAAAGAAATTAATATAAGCGCTTTAAAATTTAAATAGAATTCCGAGATTTCAGTAAGTAACCTCGGGCTTGGGGCCCGGATTTGGGAGGCGTTTGGTTTTTGTCGGCTGGCTACTGTTCCAGGCTGTTTTGGTGGGTGGAATTACAGGACCATTTCTCGGGTGTGTCCCCCCTGAAAATTTCCCAAACCCACCTGGACAGTCTCAGAAAGAAACCCAGCTAGCAAGAAAAAGTTACCATCCAACAAGGTCACTGGGGGGGGGCCCCAAAAACCGCGAACCGGGGGAATGAGGAAGGGAGGTCACTGGGGGCCCCGGGCCAGATGGACTTCTGGAAAACACAGAACAAAGGGAAGCAAACCACAGCGCTAAACACACACACACACCAACACAAAGGGACTTTTACCACGCCTGACAAAGACCCCCTGACTAAAACGCCTGACTGACCACGCCTTATATGACCACCCCTTTACTATGCCCAAAACTGCCCTATGACCAAAACCAAAACTAGGGACCACCCCTTTGACTATGACCACCTTAACACTCCTGACTATGACCAAAACCTGACTATGCCCCTCACCTGCAATAAACCACCCTTTGCCCTTATGAAACCCCCTCTAAACCCGGGGGAAAGTGAGGAAGGGAGGTCTCTGAAGGGGGCCCGCAGATGGACTTCTGGAGACACAAAACCTAAGGGAAGCAAACACACACGCTCACAACAAAACACAAAACCCCACACACCTAGACTATGACCACGCCTAAAACCTTGACCACCCCTTTACTATGACCCCCCTGACTATGACCGCCTGACTAGACCACGCCTGACTATGACCACACCTGACTATGACCACGCCTGACAGCCCGGGCCTGACTTTTGACCCCCACCTAAACATGCCCAAAGCCTGACTATGACCCCCCGGACTATGACCACCCCTTTTGACTATGATCACACCTATTATGCCCCACCCTGACTATGACCTCACCAAGCTATGACCACGCCTAAATATAAACCACACATGCAAACCGGGGGAATTAAAGGAAGGGATCATCTGGGGGCCCGCAGATGGACGCCCGGGAAAGACACAGAACAAAGGGAAGAAAACACACACGCTCACACACACACCCCACCAAAACACACAACCACACACCCACTAAACAAAGCCCACGCCTGCCCCTATGCCCCCCCAAAGATTTAACCAAACCCTATGACCACGCCTAACTATGACCACCCCTAACTATGACCCCCTTTACTATGCCCTCACCTAACAAAACCCCAACCCCCTGACTTGACCTCACCTAACTAACCCCCTCCTAAACTATGACCTCCCCTAACAATGACCACGCCTGACTATGACCTCCCCTAATTTATGACCTCACCTGACTATGACCACACCCGACTAGGACCACACCTACTATAAACCCCCACCGGCAATGACCACACATGACTATGACTTCGCTAAGCTATGCCACACCGGGGACTTGACCACCCCTGACTATGCCCTCACCTTACTTTTGGACCACATCTGATAGGGACCACATCTAAATATGCCACCCCTGACAATGACCAAACCTGACAGGGACCCACCTAACTATGCCCACCCCCTGACTAAAACCCACATGATTGCCCCACACCTGACAAGACCACAATGACTATGACCAATTGACTATGCCCAAACCCCTGACTTGACCACACCTGACTATGACCTCCCCAAAACAAAGACCACCCTACTTGACCAACTTTAACTATGCCCCAAAACTAAACTTGACCAAAATGCTTTGACCACACTGACTATGACCACACCTGACAAATACCCACCTGGCTATGATACACATGCCTTTACGTGGGCCAAGCTAGGGCCCACACCTAAACTAGGGCCCACACCGGACTATGACCTAAACCTGACTATGCCCACCCCCGGGGACAATGCCCTCACCTAACTAGGGACCCCCCTTTACAAAGACCACACCTGACTATGCCCCAACCTGGCAATGACTACACATGACAATGACGCCCGCCAAGCTATGGCCAAAACCGACTATGACCACACCTGACAAGACCCACCTGACAATGACCACCGTAAATATGACCCCCCCTAACTATAAACCACACCTGACTATGACCCCCCTTTAACTTTTCCAAAACGCTTTTGACTATGACCACACATGATTTGGGCCACACCTGACTATGCCCCTACCTACTTTTACCACGCCTTATATAAACCACCCCCTGACTATGACCACACCTGACTATGACCACATCTACAATGACCACACCTAAACAATGACCCCCCTAACTATGACCACGTTTGACATGCCACACATAAATTGACCAAACCTTTCCCTATGACCAACCTAAACTATGACCTCCCCTTTAACTATCCCAAAACCCTTTGACTAGGGCCCAAAACATGACAAGGGCCCACACCTGAAAAGACCACCCCTGACTAGGGCCACGCCTGACAAAGACCAACCTGACTTTCCCGCTTGACTTGACCACACCTGCCCTTTTAACCACCCCCGCTATTGACCTCACCTGACTATAAAAAACCAAACCGCCCGGGACTATGACCAACCTGATATTGCCACACCGGGACTTTGACCACCCCCCGGGAACAGACCACACCTATGACTACCCCAAAACTATGACCACGCCAACTAGGGACCACACCTAACTATAACCACCCCCTGACAATAAAACCCACCAAACAAAGCCAAAGGCCTGACTATGACCTCACCTACTATAACCTCCCTGACTCTGACCTCACCTAACTGGGATAGGATGGGACTAAAGGAATTCCCCAAACGGGGGGCGAGGGGCAAGGGGGACAGTGCAAGAATAGAGGGTGGGGGGAATGTCTTAGTCGAAGAGAGAAAGTCAGGACTAGACCCAACTGCTAAGCCACAAAAAACGATAACAAAGACGATGAAATTTTAAAACCCGGAAGCTCGGGCAGGCATGCTCCCAATTCCCTGGACGAAAAATTTCTGAAATCTTGATTTTTGATTGGGGGCGGGCGGGAGCTGGAGGAGTGGTAAGGGGGGAACTTTTGTTTGGTCAGGTTTTTCCTTTTATATGTGTGTCTGGAGTTACTTCGTTTTTTTTCGTGAAGGAGGCATTCCTTATTTTTGTCCCCAATTTTTTGGAGGGAAACGTTTCGTAGTCTTTTTAAATTTAGGTCGAAATGCGGGGTTTGGCTAGAAACGGTTCAAAGGTCATCTGGAGAGTAGTGATGGACCCAGTGGGATCCTTTACGGTTGTAAATTTGATTTAAAATGCCCAAATTTTTTTTCTTGAAAAAGGTGTTCGACACCAGTTAGGTTCTTGGCCCGGAGTCGTTTAAAAAGTTATATTTTTCCAAAGTCAGGTTTTGGGATCTTGATGTTGGTTTCTTTTATTTAATACCGAGAGAAGCTGGGGGGGTTTTTTTTTGGTGGTTGCCGCATTAAAGGGTTTCTTTCAATGTTGGTGCCCTCCGCTAGGGGTGTGTAGAAGACTGTGGAAAATCAAAGGCTTTTCTGATTGGTCCAAATGAGTGTGGTGGGTGGGGGGTGAAGGGGGTACGCCGCCACGACGAGAAATCGACGAGCAGGAGGCGAGGGACGAATAGGAGGCCTTGTTGGGTGACGTCACTAGGTGTTGGTGGTGTTGGGCTTGTTGATGCAAAAGTTTTAAATAAAATCCTTGGAAAATTTTGAGTTTTTTTCTTCCAAAGGGGAGATGGGGGGAAAAATATAAGATGGCATATTATTTAGTGCAAATAACTCGTTTGATGGTAGAAAAAAAAAGATCCGGGGTTACAGCCAAAATTCGAAATGTGAAGCGTATAGTAGAAAAGTAGGGATCTTGGTTACGTCCAAGCTGGGGGGAGTGATGTTTGGTGGAGGCTGGTGATAAGTAAAGCTTAAGTAATTTCGTAGTATTAGCTTGGATCTTTGAAATGTGCTTACTTTTGGGTGTTGTTTGAGGTTTTTTTTTTGTGCTTTTGTTTTTTCTTCAAAAACCCCCTTTAAAGTTTTAGGACATTTTGCTCCCAAGTGTATGGTGGTCGTTACTTTTACTTTTAAAGCACGATGGTTGGGGTTTGGGTAGAAAGGGTTTGCGGGAAGAAGGTGTGTCCCTCATACCACATGTAGTGCAGAACTTTTTCCCTTTTTTACGGGAAACATGCTTTGGTGGTGTGAGGGAAAAGGGGAAAAAACAGTTCCGCAGTTTGGGGAATGTACTGATTTTTTTCTGCTTCGATGAAAATTGGACGGGATGAAGTAGTAATAAACAGCAAGACCTTCTTCAAGCATGGCAGCCATTTAAGGGTCGGAAGGTGCCCTTGGGAGCATGGCGATGCTTTGGGGAATTTTTTGTGATTCTTTTTCAACAGTAGCCCAAGAAATTTTTGCGTCTCGATGGATGTCTTGAGTTCTGCAGGTGTTTGAGACTTTCAGAATCTTGTTAGTTTTTTAAGGAAACTAAATTTCCTGGCCTTGAGGGCAGGAAAAGACAAAACAAAACCCTTGACTTAAGTGTAGTGGTGGCATCGGGTTAGTAGTAGTTCTCTGTTTCGAACATCTGCACACAACAATAAAACTTTTTTCAGAACAAAAGGGGTGTTGAATTTAACTTTCAGGGGTTCCTTGAACAACTTTGCAAAAAAAAAATCTTCGTTAAATCATAAACCCGGTACCACTTTTTGGCTTGATCTTGACACGTTTTGCGTAGCTAAACTTTGAAAGAAAGGTTTTGAAGACAACGTGGAAAAAGGTTTCCCCCTTTCCCCAACGGGGATGTAGGGAAAACTGGGGGTAAGTAAGGAGAGCTGCTTTTACCTGCCGGGCAAAAGTCAAGAGCAGAATCTCTCTCTCTCTGTCTGTTTTAAATTTAAGTCTAATTCTGCCAAAACTATATTTCACCTTACTTTACTTTTCCCTCACCTGGCTATGACCACCCCCCGACAGGGAACCACACCGGGCCCAAAAGCCCACACCTGACAAAACCCACACTTCCCTATGACACTGCCAAACTTTTGGCCAAAACCTGACTTTTGACCCACCTGTCAATGACCTCACCTGACAAATAAACCCAACCTCCCTTGCCCACCTAATAGGGCCTCACCTGACTATGACCACACCTGACTATGAACCACATCTGACAAAGACCACACCTGACTCTGAACACCCTGACTAGGGAGCCCCCTCTGACTATGACCACACCGGGACTATAAACCCACCTGACTATGACCACCCCCGACAAAGACCACACCGGGTTTATGACCACACCTGCCCTATGACCGCCCCTAGACTAAAACCTAACAATGACCACGCCTTACTAGGGCCCCACACCAACTATGCCCAAACCCCCGACAAAAACCTCACCTAACTATAAACCACGCCTGACTATGCCCCAACCAAAAACTTTTGCCACCCCCTGCTTTTTGACCTCCCCTAACTATGACCACGCCGGGACGTGACCCACCTAACTATGCCCTCCCCTTTGACTAAAAACCAAACACCCACTATGACCACACCTGTTCTAAGACCACCCCAGGGACTATAAACCTCCCAACTTTTCCCACACCTGACTATGGCCACCCCTGACTATGGACTTCACCTAAATTATGAGCACCCCGGGGCTAGACCTCACCTAACTATGCCCTCACCTGACTATGACCACCCCTTATTTATGCCCACATCTACTATGACCACCCCTGACTAAAACCACCCCTGATATGACCCACCTAATATAAACCACCCGGGATATGACCACACATGACAAAGACCAAAACCGACATGACCACCCCTAAAAAAAGCCCCACACCTGCCCTTTGCCCACACCTGCCCTATGACCTCACCGGGCAATGACAACACAGGGACTATGACCCGCCAAGTTTATGGCCAAACCCTTGACTATACCAACCCCGGGCCCTATGCCCCTCCCTGACTATGACCCACCTGATTTAAAACCTCACCTAACTATGACCTTCACCTGACAAGGGAACCAACCCTGCCCCCCTATAAACCAACATCTGACTATGACCACACCTGACTATGACCACCCCTGACTATGACCTCACCTAACTATGACCACGCTTGATTTGGGACCACAAAAGCTATGCCCAAACACCGATATGACCCCCCCTGACTATGATTACACCTGACTATGCCCCACACCGACTAGGGAACTCACCTAATTTATGCCCACGCTTGACTATGACCACATAATTTTTGACCACCCCTTCCCTATGCCCCAAAACCTGACTATGCCCAACCTGACTTTTCCCACACCTGACTAAGCCCCACACCGGGGGAAGTGGGGAAAGGAGTTCAAAGGGGGGGGACAGAGATGGACTTTGGGGGACACGGAACGAGGGGAAGCCCCCAAAACCCCCAACCCCCACCTCACCTATGATTTTCCCCACTAGGACCTCACCTGGCATGACCCCCTCGGACATGACCAAAACCTGACAAAGACCAAATTTGACTATGCCAAAAACCGGGACTAGGACCACACCAGATATGACCACACCTGACTAGAAAAAAACCTAATTTAGGGACCTCACCGGGACTATACCACACCTGACTTAGTACATCTGACTATGCCACCCCATACTATGACCTCCCCTAACAATGGCCACATCTGACTATGACCCCCCCGGGGGGGGTAAAGTGAGGGAGTTAAACTAAAGGGGACACAACGGACTTCGGGAGACACGGACGGGGGGAAGCACCAACCCTCAAAACCACACTACCTAGGGACTTTCCCCGGGGACATAAACCCCACCTGGCTATGCCCTTTTCCTATGCCACACCTGACGATGACCATGCCTCCAAAGACCTCACCGGGAAAAAGACCACTTTCTATAACCACCCCGGGACTTGCCCACCCACTATGACCACTCCCGTTTAATGACCACCCCTAAAACGCGCCCACATCTGACTAGACCAGCTAGAAAAAAACTAAGTTTGAAAAGAGAAAGACAAAAGAAAGGGCCAAAAAGCCGATAATCTTGGGGAGTTTATCTTGGGAGACACGAAAACTGGGGGAAACACCAAGAAAAAAAGTAGGGGGGAAATGTGGAAGGGTTGCACCCGGGGGGCCCACAGATGGAAAACCTGGAAACATGAACCCAGAAGATAAGCAAAAAGAGAAGGCAAGTAAAGAGGGGCTCCCTTGGGAAGTGGAAAGGGAGGGGGGGAAACCTAAAGACGAACCAAATGGCCCCCAAGGGCCACTGTTTTTGGGGCGACAGTGGTCGCAAATAATTTTTCCCCTTTAAAACACCAAAATGTAGCTATGAAAAATTTCCCAAAGAGGCCAAAAATTCAGTGATGCTGATCCCCGAATTGGGAGACAAGGTTGAGCCTCAACATCTACAAATGCAGTTGGGGTTCAGTGAGAAGATAACCGGTATTGTGTAGTTAACAGCGGGACTTAGGGCAAGACACCCCCGTTGGGATGGTGTCTCCTAAAGGGTTTAAATTACATTTTTTACCTGATTTTTTGGGAGTATTAAAAAGGGATTTTTGACATAATCAAAAATTTTTTAAAAGAAAATTAAAGGGGAAAAAGAGAGATTTATTTAATTACTCAATTTTTAAATTTCTGGTTTCTCTTTACCATTTAAATGGTAAAGAAACACAAGTGAATTTGACTTAATCTTTTTTCCCAAAATTCCCGGATCCTCACAACTCATGGATAAATTGTAAATTCATATTCTTGGGTAGTTACTGTAACCAAAGTAAAATCCCGACCCCTTAAACCAGTAAACCCAGTATAACCTTTTAAAGCTGAAAATAAAACCCAAACCCTTTAGCCAGTAAACCCAGTATAACCTTTTTAAAGCTGAAAATAACACCAGACCTTCAGCCAGTAAACCCAGGGGAAAAACCTTTAAGGGTGAAATTTAAAACCAACCTTTAGCCAAAACCCCCTTTTAGCATTTAAAGCTAAAATAACCCAGAAACCTTTAGCCCGTAAACCCCTTATAGCATTTAAATTGGAAAATAACTCCAGACCCCTTTAAACGTAACCCAAATTTTTGCATTTAATTTCTGAAGTAAAAATCCAGACCCTTTAGCCAGTAAACCCATTTTAAAACCCTTTTTGGGTTTAAAATAACTCCCAGACCCTTTTACCGTAAACCCCTTAAAAACCTTTAATGCGGGAAAATAAACCCAGACCTTCACCAGTAAAAAAAAATTTTTAACCTTTTTTGCGAAAAACCCCAGACTTTCAGTCAGTAAAACCCCTTATAACCTTTAATGCTGAAATTTTTCTCCAGACCTTCAGCCAGTAAACCCTTATAACATTTTTAAAGCTTTAAAGTAACTCCAGACCTTCACATTAAAACCCCTTATAAACCCTTTAAAAGCTGAAAGTAAAATCCAGAAATTAAAACCAGGGAAACCCCTTTTAAACCCTTTTAAAGGGTGAAAAGGTTTAAATCCAGAACCCTTTAGCCAGTAAACCCATTTAACCTTTAAAACTGAAAATAACTCCATCCTTTACCCGTAAACCCATTATAACCATTAAAAGCTAAGTAAATCCAGACCCTTTAACCCGTAAAACCATTATAACATTTAAAAGCGAAAAGGGAATCCAGACCCACAGCCCGTAAACCCATTATAAAACCCTTTTAAACTGAAAGTAACCCCAGCCTTCACCAAATAAACCCATTTTAACCTTTTTAAAGCTGAAAGTAACTCCAAACCTTAGCCCGTAAACCCCTTATAACCTTTTAAAATTTCGAAAGTAACTCCAGACCTTCCCGCCAGTAAAAACCCCTTTTAACATTTAATGCTGAAAGTAACCCCCAGACCTTCAACCATTTAAAACCCCTTTTAACACGTAATGCTGAAATTTAAATCCCGGGCCTTCAGCCCTAAAATTTTAAAACCCTTTTAAAGCTGAAAGTAAAAAAAACCCGACCCCTTTAGCCCTAAAACCCCTTTTAACCTTTAATTTTAAAGTAACTCCAGACCTTCAGCCCGTTAAAACCCCTTATAAAATTTAATGATGAAAAATAACTCCAGACCTTCGCCAGAAAACCCAAATTTTAAAAACCTTTTTAAACTGAAAAATAACTCCAGGCCTTCAGCCAGTAAACCCATTAAAGCCCTTTAATGGGTGAAAGTATCTCCAACCTTCAGCCCGTAAACCCATTATTTAAAATTTATTGCTGAAATTTAAATCCAGACCTTCAGCCAGTAAAACCCCTTTAACCTTAAAAGCTGAAAGTAACCCCCAGCCTTCACCAGTAAAAACCCCTTTAAAAATTTTTAAAGCGGGAAAAAACTTCCCGACCTTCAGCCAGTAAAAAACCCCTTATAAAATTTAAAAAGCTTTAAATTTAAATCCAGACCTTTAGCCAGTAAACCCAAAATTTTAAAACCATTAATGCGAAAAACACTCCGACCTTTACCAGTAAAAAAATTATAACCTTAAATCTGAAAGTAAAATCCAGACCTCGGGCCCTTTAAAACCCCTTTAAACCCTTTTAAAGTGAAAGGGAACTCCAACCTTCACCAGAAAACCCCCTTATAACATTTAATGCGGGAAAATAAAATTTCCCAACCCCGCAGCCGTAAACCCATTATAACCTTTAAAAGCTTAAAGTAACCCCAGACCTTCAGCCCCGTAAAACCCCTTACGGCAAAAAATGATGGGAAAATAACTCAGACCTTCCAGCCAGTAAAAAAAATTAAAACATTTATTCCCGAAAGAAACCCCCAGACCTTCAGCCCGTAAAAACCCCTTTTAAAATTTTAAAGCTGAAAATAACTCCAGACCTTCACCAAAAAAACCCATTATAACCTTTTAAAGTGAAAAAAAAAACTCCAGCCTTCAGCCCTTTAAACCCCTCCCTAACCTTTTATGCTGAAAGTAAATCCAGACCTTAGCCCGTAAACCCAAATTTTAGCATTTAAGCTGAAAGTAAAATCCAGACCTTCAGCCCTTTAAAACCCCTTTTAAAAAACCCTTTTAAAGCCCGAAAGTAACTCCAGAAACCCCCAGCCATAAAAAAACCCTTATAACATTTAATGCTGGGAAAATAATCCAGACCTTTCACCAGTAAACCCATTAAAACCTTTTAAAGCTGAAAAATAACCCCCGGGCCTTCACCAATTTAAAACCCCTTTTAACCTTTTTATTCTGAAAGTAACTCCAGACCCTTTAGCCGTAAACCCATTTTTTAAAATTTTTAAAGCCCGAAAGTAACTCCCGACCTTCACCAGTAAAAACCCCTTATAACCTTTAAAGCTGAAAATTTAACTCCGACCTTCAGCCATAAACCTATTTTTAAAAACCCTTTAAAGTGAAAGTAACCCACAACCCTTTGCCATAAACCCATTATAACCTTTAAGGGTGAAAGTTTAAATCCCAGACCTTTAGCCAGTAAAACCATTATAACCCTTTTAAAGCTGAAAGTGACTCCCGCCTTCACCAGTAAACCCCTTATAAAACCTTTTAAATTTTAAAGGGACTCCAGACCTTCAGCCCCGTAAACCCATTAAAAACCTTTAATGAAAGAAAAATAAACCAAACCTTTTAGCCAGTAAAACCCCTTATAACATTTAATGAAGAAAGTAACTCCAGACCTTTAAACCAGTAAACCCAATTTTAACCCTTTAAAGCTGAAAGTAATCCAGGGCCTTCAGGCCCTTTAAAACCCTTTAAAAAAATTTAATGCTGAATGTAACTCCCGACCTTTACCCGTAAACCCCTTATAAAACCTTAATGCAGAAAGAAATCCCAGACCTTCAGCCATTAAAACCCAAAATAGCATTTAATGCTGAAGTATCTCCCGACCTTTTAGCCCGTTTAAAACCCATTAAAAAATTTTTTGGTGAAAGTAACTCCCAAATTTAGCCAGTTTAAAAACCCCTTAAAACCCTTTAAACTGAAAGAAAATCCAGACCTTCAGCCAGTAAACCCTTTAAAAAACCCCTTTTAAAGCTGAAAGGAAAATCCAACCCTTTAGCCAGTAAACCCATTACGATTTAATCTGAAAGTAACTCCCGACCATCACCAAAAAACCCATTATTTAAAATTTATTGCTGAAAGTAATCCAAAACCTTCAGCCATTAAACCCATTATAACCTTTTAAATTTTGGGAAAATAACTCCGACCCCACCAGGGAAAAAAAATTATAACATTTTAAAGCTGAAAGTAACCAGACCTTCAGCCAGAAACCCAAATTTTAACAAATTTAAAGCTGAAAGTAACTCCCGGGCCTTCACCAGTAAACCCATTATAACCTTTAATGTGAAAACGACTCCAGACCTTTAGCCCGTAAACCCCCTTATTAAACCCTTTAAAAGCGAAAGTAAATCCAGACCCTTTCCCCCGGGAAACCCAATTTTAACCTTTTTTGCCCGAAAGTAAATCCAGACCTTTAGCCAATAAACCCCTTATTTAAAATTTAATGCTGAAATAACTCCAGAAACCCGCAGCCAGTAAACCCATTTTTTAAAACCCTTTTTTTCTGAAAGTAAAATCCAACCTTCGCCAGAAAAATGTTATAAACATTTTTAAAGCTGAAAGGGGAACTCCAGACCTTTAGCCAGAAAACCCCCTTAAAAACATTTATTCCTGAAATTTAAATCCAGACCTTTACCAGTAAACCCAAAAATAACCTTTTTTAAAGCTGAAAGTAACTCCCGCCTTCAGCCAGTAAACCCATCAAAACCTTTTTATGCTGAAAGTAACTTCCCGACCTTTAGCCCCGTAAACCCATTATAACATTTAATGCTGAAAATAACTCCGACCGCGCCAGTAAACCCATTTTAACCTTTAATGCTAAAAAAATCCAGACCTTCAGCCAGTAAACCCAATTTTACATTTAATGCTGAAAGAAACTCCAGACCTTCAGCGAGTAAACCCCTTAAAACATTTATTCCTGAAAGTAACTTTCCCGACCTTGCCAGTTTTAAAACCCCTTAATAACCTTTAAATTTCTGGGAAAATAAAATCCAACCTTCAAACCCCGTAAAAACCCCCCCAAAAACCTTTCATGCTGAAAATAACTCCAGACCCCTTTAGCCCTTAAAAAACCCCTTATAGCATTTAAAGCTGAAAGAAAAATCCAGACCTTCAGCCAGTAAACCCCCTTATAAACCCTTTTAAAGCTGAAAGTAAAAACCCCGAACCTTTAGCCCTAAAAAACCCTTTAACATTTTAAAGCTGAAAGTAAACTCCAGACCTTCACCCCGTAAAACCCCTTATAACCTTTAATGCTGAAAGTTAAATCCAGACCTTCACCAGTAAACCCTTTTAAAACCTTTTATACCCGAAAATAACTCCAGACCTTCGCCAGTAAAAACCCCTTTTTAACATTTAAAAGCTGAAAAATAACCCCAGACTTTAGCCATAAACCCCTTATAAAAAATTTTAAAAATGAAAATTAAAATCCAGACCTTAAGCCCGAAAAACCCATTATTTAAACCTTAAAAGCTAAAGTAACTACAGACCTTCCCGCCCGTAAACCCTTATAACCTTTAAAAGCTGAAAAATAACCCGACCTTTAGCAGTAAAAAAAATTAAAACCTTTAAAAGTGAAAATAACTCCCAAAACCTTTTAGCAAATAAACCCATTAAAAAAAAAACCCTTTTAAAGCTGAAAGTAACTCCCGACCTTCAGCCAGTAAACCCCTTATAAAAATTTAAAAGCTGAAAGAAAAACCCGACCTTTAGCCCGTAAACCCAAATTTTAACCAAATTTTAAAGCTGAAAAAAACTCCCAAAAACCCTTTACCAGTTTAAAACCCCTTTTAAAAACCCTTTTAAAGCTGAAAGTAACTCCAGACCTTCAGCCCCTTAAAAAACCCCTTATAACCTTTAATGCGAAAGCAAACCCCCAGACCCTTTAGCCCGTAAAACCCCTTAAAACATTTATTTCCTGAAAGTAACTCCAGACCCCTTTAGCTTTGTAAAAACCCCTTAAAACCTTTAATGCTGAAAAACAACTCCAGACCTTCAGCCAGTAAAAACCCCTTAAAAACATTTTAATGCTGAAAATAAATCCAGACCTTTAGCCGTAAACCCCTTATAAACCTTTTAAAAATGAAAGTAACTCCCGACCTTCTCCCGTTAAAAACCCCTTATAAAACCCTTTTAATGCGAAAAGAACTCCAACCTTCAGCCCGTAAACCCCTTTAACTTTTTTGCTGAAAGTAAAACTTTCCCGACCTTTAGGCCGTAAACCCATTATAACCTTTAATGCTGGAAAGTAACTCCAACCCTTTTGCCAGTAAAAAACCCCCTTAACATTTTTAAAGCTGAAAAATAACTCCACACCCTTTACCCGTAAAAACCCCTTATAACCTTTAATGCTGAAATTTAAATTTTAGACCTTCAGCCATAAACCCCAAAAAATAAACCCTTTTAAAGCTTGGGGGAAAAAAACTAGACCCTTCAGCCCCGGAAACCCTTATTTTTAAAACCTTTAAAAAGCGAAGTAACTCCAGGCCTTCAGCCAGCAAACCCCCCTTTTAAAATTTAATGCTGAAAGTAAATCCCCGACCTTCAGCCCGTAAACCCTTATTTTAAAAATTAAGCTGAAAAAAACTCCAGACCTTCAGCCATTAAAACCCCTTATAAAATTTAATGCGAAATAACTCCAGACCTTCAGCCCGTAAAACCCCTTATAAAAATTTAATGCTGAAATTAAAAATCCCCGACCTTAGCCAGTAAACCCATTATAACATTTAAAAGCGGGAAAAAACTCCCCGACCTTCAGAAAATAAAGCATTATTTTCTTTTTAAAGCTGAAAGTAACTCCAGACCCCTTTAGCCATTAAACCCCCTTATAAAATTTAATTCTGAAAAGGGAACTCCAGACCTTCAGCCCCTTTTAAACCCCCTTATAACCTTTAAAAGCTGGGAAAATAACTCCAAAACCTTCAGCCATAAACCCCTTTTTAAACATTTATAACATTTAATGCTGAAAATAAATCCGACCTTCCCCCCCAAATAAACCCAATTTCCTTTTAAAGCTGAAAGTAAATCCAGCCCCTTTAGCCATAAACCCATTATAATTTTTTAATGCTGAAAAGTAACTCCAGACCCCTTTAGCCCTGAAAAACCCTTATAACCTTTAATGCTGGGGAAAATAACTCCCAAACCCTTTACCAGTAAACCCCCCATAACCCTTTTAATTTTGAAAGTAATCCAGAACTTCAGCCAGTAAACCCTTTTTAACCTTTTTAAAGCTGAAAAGTAACCCCCAACCTTAAAGCATTAAACCCCCTTATAAAACATTTAAAGCTGGAAAAATTTAAATCTAGACCTTCCCAGTTAAAAACCCCTTTTTAAAATGTAAAGCTGAAAAATTTAAATCCAGGGCCTTTAGCCAGTAAACCCCTTATAACCTTTAATGCTGAAAGGGACTCCAGATTTTTAGCCAGGGAAACCCCTTTTAACCTTTAATTCCCGAAAATAACTCCAGACCTTCAAAACCCGTAAAACCCCCTTATAAAAAATTTAATGCTGAAAAAATAACTCCAGACCTTCAGCCATTAAAACCCCTTATAACCTTTAATGCTGAAAATAAAATCTAGACCCTTTTTAAACCGTAAAAACCCTTTTAACCTTTTTTTTTCTTAAAGTAACTCCCCGACCTTTTAGCCCGTAAACCCATTATAACCTTTAATGCTTTAAAGAAAATCCAACCTTCAGCCAGCAAGCCCAAATTTTAAAAATTTTAATGCTGAAAGTAACTCCCCAACCTTCAGCCAGTAAACCCATTATAAAAATTTAATGCTGAAAGTAACCCCCAACCCCTTTAGCCAGTAAAAAACCCCTTAAAAACCTTTAATGCCGAAAATAAACCCCTAGGAAATTCCCGCCCGTTAAAAACCCCCATAACCTTTAATGCTGAAAATAACTCCAGACCTTTCAGCCATAAACCCCCTTAAAACCTTTAATGCTGAATTAAAATCCAACCTTCAGCCAAGCAAGCCCTTTTTAAACATTTAATGCCCGAAAGTAACTCCAGACCTTCACCATAAACCCATTATAACCTTTAAAAGCTGAAAAATAACTCCAAGGGCCTTCAGCCAGTAAAAACCCCTTATAACCTTTAAAGCTGAAAGTAACTCCCGACCCGCAGGGCCCGTAAACCCATTATAACCTTTAATTTCTGAAAAATAACTCCAGACCTTTAGCCCGTAAAAACCCCTTATGATTTAAGCTGTAAGTAATCCAACCTTCAGCCAGTAAACCCCTTTAAACATTTAAAACTGAAAGTAACCCAGATTCGCCAGTAAACCCATTTAACCCTTTTAAACGAAAAATTTCTCCAGACCTTCCGCCAGTTAAAAACCCCAACATAACCTTTTTTGCTGAAAGTTTAAAACCCCCCTTTAGCCAGTTAAAACCCCTTATAAAAATTTTTAAAGCTGAAAAATAACTCCAGACCTTCAGCCAGTAAACCCATTAAAACCTTTAATGCTGAAAGTAAAATCCAGAAACCTTTAGCCAGTAAACCCAATTTTAATTTAATGCCCGAAAGTAAACCCGGGCCTTCAGCCAGTAAACCCATTATAACCTTTTTAAAGCGAAAAGTAACTCCAAACCTTCAGCCAGTAAAACCCTTTATAAAAATTTAAAAGCTGAAAGTAACCCAGACCTTTACCAGTAAAACCCCTTAAAAACCTTTAAAAGCTGAAAGTAAACTCCAGACCTTCAACCCGTTAAAAACCCTTATAACCTTTTCATGCTGAAAGAAAATCCAGACCTTCCCGCCATAAAAACCCCTTTAAAAACATTTAATGCTTAAAAAAAAATCCAGACCTTCAGCCCGTAAACCCATTTTAACCTTTTAAAAGGCTTGGGAAAAAAAAATCCAGCCTTTTACCCCGTAAAAACCAATTTTAAAACCCTTTTAAAGCTGAAAGAACAAAAACCCCTTTAAACCGTAAACCCATTATAACCTTTAAAGCTGAAAGTAAACCAGATCCTTCACCAGTAAACCCCCTTATAACCTTTTTAATTTCTGAAAGGGAACTCCAAGACCTTCCCCAGTTAAAACCCCTTATAACCTTTAAGCTGAAAATAACTCCCGACCTTCAGCCAGTTAAAAAACCCTTATTTAAAATTTAAAGTGAAATAATCCAACCCTTTAGGCCCGTAAAAAACCCCTTTTAAAACATTTTAAAGCTGAAAGTAACTTTCCCAACCCTTTAGCCCGTAAACCCATTATAAACCCTTTTTTGCTGAAAGTTTAAATCCCAAACCTTTTAGCCCCTTAAACCCAAATTTTAAAACCCTTTTAAAGCTGAAAACAACTCCCGACCTTTACATAAACCCCCTTTTTTAACATTTAAGGGTGAAAGTAACTCCAGACCTTTAGCTATAAACCCCTTTTAACCTTTTTAAAGCTGAAAACAAAACCCCAGACCTTCACCCGAAAACCCCAAAAAACATTTAAGGGGAAAGTAACTCCAAAACCCTTTAGCCAGGGAAAAACCCCTTATAACCATTAATGCTGAAAGTAACTCCAGACCTTCAGCCAGTAAACCCATCATTAACCTTTTTAAAGCTGAAAATAACTCCCCGACCTTAAACCCGTAAAAACCCCTTATAAATTTATTGCGAAAAATAACCCAACCTTAACCAGGGAAACCCTTTTTAACCTTTAATGCTGGGAAAAAAACTCCAGACCTTTTGCAGTAAACCCACTACAAATTTTTAAAGGGAAAATAACTCCAGACCTTCAGCCATTTAAACCCCCTTATAACCTTTAATGCGAAAAATAACTCAAACCTTCCGCCAGTAAACCCATTAAAAACCTTTAATGCGAAAGAAAAATCCAGACCTTTAGCCCTAAAACCCCTTAAAACCCCTTTTTTGCTGAAAGTAACTACAGACCTTTAGCCAACAAACCCCCTTTTACCAAAAAATGCGAAATTTAAATCCAAACCCTTTAGCCAGTTAAAAACCCCTTATAACCTTTAAAAGCTGAAATAACTTTCCCGACCTTCAGCCCCGGGAACCCATTAAAAACATTTTTAATTTAAAAAAACCCTAAACCCCGACCCTTAGCCAGTAAACCCAATTTAAAAAATTTTAAAGCTGAAATTAACTCCAGACCTTCAGCCAGGAAACCCTTTTTAAAAAATTTTAAAGCTGAAAATAACTCCAGCCTTCAGAAAGTAAAAGCATTATTAACCCTTTTAAAAATGAAAAATAAACCCCCGACCTTGCCCGTAAACCCATTATAAACCCTTTTAAAGCGGGAAAAAAAAACTCCAGACCTTCACCCGTAAAAACCCCTTTAACATTTTTAAAGCTGAAAGAAAATCCAGACCTGCAGCCAGTAAACCCATTAAAACCTTTTTAAAGCTGGAAAGGGAAATTTTCCCGACCTTCACCCGTAAACCCATTAAAAAATTTAAGGGTGAAAGTAACTCCAAAACCTTTTACCAGTAAACCCATTTTTAAATTTAATGCTGAAAATAACTCCCCGACCTTCACCAGTAAAAACCCTTTTTAACCCTTTTAAAGCTGAAAAGTAACTCCCCGACCTTCAGCCAGTAAACCCAACATAACCTTTTAAAGCCCGAAAGTAAAATCCAGACCTTCAGCCAGTAAACCCAAATTTTAACATTTAATGCCGAAATAACTCCAGACCCTTTAACAGTTAAACCCATTTTTTTCCTTTTAATTTCTGAAAGAAATCCAGACCTTCACCAGTAAACCCATTATAGCAAAATTTTAAAGCCGGGAAAGTAACTCCAGACCTTTAGCCAAAAAAACCCTTTAACCTTTAAAGCTGAAAATAACTCCAGACCTTCAGCCAGTAAACCCAAATTAAAAACAAAATTTTTTTCTGAAAGTAACTCCAGACCCTTTAGCCAGTAAACCCAAATTTTAACCTTTAAAAATGAAAGTAAATCCAGACCTTTTGCCATAAACCCATTTAACCTTTAGCTGAAAGTAAAATCCAGACCTTCACCAAATAAACCCCCTTAAACATTTTAAAGCTGAAAGTAACTCCCGACCTTCAGCCCGTAAACCCTTAAAAACCTTTAATGCTGAAAAATTTAAATCCAGACCTTCAGCCAAAATAAACCTATTATAACCTTTTAAAAACGAAAGTTTAACCCACACACCTTTTTAGCCCGTAAACCCTTTTTAAAACCTTTTTAAAGCTGAAAGTAACCCAGACCTTCAGCCATAAAACCCTATTTTTAAACCCTTTAAAGCTTTAAAATAAACCCAGACCTTTACCCAGTAAACCCATTATAACCCTTTAAAAGCGAAGAAAAAACCCCAAAACCCTTTAGCCAGTAAACCCATTTAAACCCTTTTAAAGCTGAAAATTTAAATCCAGACCTTCAACCAGAAAACCCCTTTTAAAAATTTTTTTGCTAAAGTAACTTTCCCAAAACCCTTTAGCCAGGTTTAAAACCCCTTATAACCTTTAATGCTGAAAATAACTCCAAAACCTTCAGCCAAATAAACCAAATTTTAAACCTTTAAGCTGAAAGCAACTCCCGACCTTCAGCCAAGGGAAACCCCTTAAACATTTAAAGCTGAAAGTTAAATCCAGACCTTAGCTTGTAAACCCCCTTAAAAACCTTTAATCGGGAAACAAAAAATCCAGACCTTCAGCCAAAAAAACCCCTTTTAAATTTAATGCCCGAAAGTAATCCAACCTTCAGCCGTTAAAACCCCTTATAACCTTTAATGCTGAAAAAACTCCAGACCTTCAAACCCGTAAAAACCCCCATAACCTTTAAAAGCTTAAAATAACTCCCCGACCTTCACCAGTAAACCCATTATAACAATTTTTTGCTGAAAATAACTCCCAAACCCTCCAGGGAAACCCATTATAAAACCTTTTAAAGATGAAAGTAACTCCAGACCTTTGCCAGTTTTAAAACCCCCTAAAATTTAAAAGCTGAAAAAACTCCCAAAACCCTTTAGCCCTAAACCCCCTTAAAACCCTTTTAAAGCTGAAAGTAACTCTAAACCCCTTTAGCCAGTTTAAACCCCTTATAACCTTTAAAGCTGAAGAAACCCCCAGCCCCTTTAGCCAAAAAACCCATTTTTAACCTTTAAAGGGGAAATTTTAAAAACAGACCTTCAGCCCCGCAAACCCATTAAAAAACATTTAATGCTGAAAGTAACTCCCGACCTTCAGCCAGTAAACCCATTATAACCTTTACTGCTGAAAGAAAATCCAGAATTTTGCCCGTAAAAACCCAAAAAAAACATTTAAAGCGAAAGTAACTCCAACCTTTTAGCCAGTAAACCCATTAAAACATTTTTAAAGCCGAAATTAAATCCAGCCCTTTACCGTTAAACCCCTTATAAAAAATTTTTTGTTGGGAAAATAACTCCAGACCTTCAAAAGTAAACGCATTATAACAATTTTAAAAATGAAAGAACTCCCGACCCCCCACCAGTAAACCATTATAAAAATTTTAAAGCTGAAAGTAACTCCGACCCTTTAGCCCGTAAACCCATTATAACCTTTTAATGCTGAAAGTAACTCCCAAACTTCAGCCATAAACCCCTTATAACATTTAAAAAATTTAAAAAATGAAAGTAACTCCAGACCCTTTAGCCCTTAAAACCCCTTAAACCTTAATGCGAAAGTAACTCCCGGGCCTTTTACCAGTAAACCCATTATAATATTTTTAAAGCTGAAAGGAAATCCAACCTTCCCGCCGGGAAACCCCCTTATAACCTTTAATGCTGAAATAAAATCCAGACCTTCAGCAGTAAACCCATTATAACCCCTTTTAAAGGGAAGTAACCCCCAGACCTTTAGCCAGTAAACCCATTAAACATTTTTTAAAGCTGAAAATAACTCCAGGGCCTTCAGCCGAAAAACCCCTTATAACCTTTAATGCTTTAAATTAATCCCCGACCTTCAGCCATTAAACCTATTATTAAAAATTTAATGCTGAAAGGGAACTACAGCCTTCAGCCAGTAAACCCATTATAACCTTTTTTTTAAAGCTGAAAGAAAATCCCAGACCTTCAGCCCGTTAAAACCCCTTATATCCTTTAATTGGGTGAAAGTAACTCCCCCAAACCCTTTACCCAGTAAACCCATTAAACCTTTAAAAATAAAGTAAATTCCCCGACCTTCAGCCCTTTAAACCCATTTTAAAATTTTTAAAGCGAAAGTAAAAATCAGACCCTTTAGCCCTTTAAAACCCCTTTTAAAATTTAAAAAATGAAAGTAACTCCCAAAACCCTTTAGCCCCCCCCCCCTAAAACCCATTAAAAACCCTTTTAAAGCGAAATTTTACTCCCGGGCCTTCAGCCAGTAAAAAACCCCTTATAACCTTTAATGCTTTAAAGCAATCCGACCCTTTACCATAAACCCAATTTTAAAAATTTAATGCTGGGAAAAATAAAATCCCGACCTTCACTAGTAAACCCATTAAACCTTTAATGCTGAAAAACAACTCCAACCTTCACCAGTAAACCCTTTTTAACATTTTAAAGGGAAAGTAATCCAGACCCTTTACCAGTAAAAAACCCTTATAACCTTTTTAAAGCTGAAATTTAACTCCAGACCTTTAGCCAGTAAACCCATCATAAAACCCTTTTAAAGCTGGGAAAATTTAAATCCAGACCTTTACCAGTAAACCCATTAAAACATTTATTGCTGAAAGTAAATCCAGACCTTTTAACCCGGGAAACCCCATTAAAACCTTTAATGCTGAAAAAAAAACTCCCGACCTTCAGCCAGTAAACCCTTTTAACCTTTTAAAGCTGAAAAAACTCCCGACCTTCAGCCCCTTAAAAACCCCTTTTTTCCTTTTAAAGTGAATTTTAACTACAGACCTTCAGCCACAACCCATTTTAACATTTAAAGCGAAAAAACTCCCAAACCCTTTAGCCCGTTTTAAAACCCCTTAAAACCTTTAAAGGGTGAAAGTAACTCCAAAACCTTCAGCCATTTAAACCCCCTTAAAACATTTAAAAGTGAAAGAAAATCCGACCTTCAGCCTTTAAACCCCTTAAAAAAATTAATGCTAAATTAACCCAAAACCCTTTAGGCCCCGTAAAAAACCCCTTTTAACATTTTAAAAATGAAAGTAACTCCCAACCCCAGAAAGTAAACGCATTAAAACTTTAAAGCTGAAAAAAACCCCAGACCCTTTAGCCATAAACCCCTTATAAAAATTTAAATTTTAAAAATAACTCCAACCTTTTGCCGTAAAAACCCCTTTTTTCCTTTAATGCTGAAAGTAACCCGACCTTCACCCTTTAAAAAACCCTTATAAAATTTAAAAATTTTAAAGCTGAAAGAAACCGGGCCTTCACCAGAAAAAACCCCTTAAAACCTTTTAAAGCTGAAAAATAAACTCCAGAAACCCTTTAGCCAGTTAAAACCCCTTTTAAATTAAAATTTAATGCTGAAAATAACTCCAGACCTTCAGCCGGTAAAACCCCTTTTAACCTTTAAAAGCTGAAAAGTAAAATCCCGGGCCTTCAGCCAGTAAAACCCTTATAACCTTTAATGTAACTCCCGACCTTTGCCCGTAAACCCATTTAAACATTTAATCTGAAAGTAACTCCAGACCTTTAGCCAGTAAAACCCCTTAAACATTTAATGCTGAAATAACTCCAGAAACCCTTTAGCCAGTAAAAACCCCTTATAAACCTTTTTAAAGCTGAAAAGGGAACTCCAGACCTTCACCAGTAAAAACCCCTTATAACCTTTAATGTGAAAGTAAAATCCCCGGGCCTTCAGCCCGTTAAAAACCTTTTTAAACCCTTTTAAAGCGAAAGAAATCCCGACCTTCACCAGTAAACCCATTATAACCTTTAATGCGAAAGTAAACCCCAGACCTTCACCCGTAAAAACCCTTATATCATTTAAAAGCTGGAAAATTTAAATCCCAACCTTCAGCCAGTAAAACCCCCCATATTTTTAATGCGAAAGTAACTCCAACCTTCAACCAGGTTAAAACCCCTTTTATCATTTTTAAAGCTGAAAGTGACTCCCCAAAACCCTTTAGCCAGTAAAACCCCTTTTCATTTTTAAAGCGGAAAATGGGCTCCAACCCTTTAGCCAGTAAACCCATTAAATCATTTAAAGCTGAAAGTAACTCCAGACCTTCAGCCAGTAAACCCAATTTTAAAAAATTTAATGCTGAAAGTGACTCCAACCTTTCAGGGCCCGTAAACCCATTAAAATAATTTTAAAGCCGGGAAAATGACTTTCCCGACCTTTACCAGTAAACCCATTATATCATTTAATGCGGAAAAATGACTCCAACCTTCAGCCCTTAAAACCCTTTTTAAAACATTTTTCTGCTGAAAATGACTCCCAACCCTTTACCCGTAAAAACCCTTATATCATTTAAAGCGAAAGTAACTTTCCCGACCTTCACCCTAAACCCATTATATATTTTAAAGCTGAAAGGGACCCCCAGACCTTCAAACCAGTAAACCCATTTTTAACATTTTAAAACTGAAAGTAACTCCCGACCTTACCATAAAAAAAATTATATCATTAATGCTGAAATTTAACTCCCAACCTTTTAGCCCTTTAAAACCCAATTTTAACATTTAAAGCTGAAATTAAAATCCAGACCCTTTAGCCCGTAAAACCCTTTTTTCCTTTAATGCTGAAAGTAATCCGACCTTCAGCCAGTTTAAAAAAATTTTAACATTAAAGCGAAAGTAACCCCAGACCTTCACCCTTAAAAACCCCTTTTATAAATTTTAAAGTGAAATAGCTCCAGGGCCTTCAGCCCTTAAAAACCCATTTAAAAACCTTTAAAAGCTGAAAAAGACTCCGACCTTCAGCCAGTTTAAAACCCCTTTAACATTTTAATGCTTAAAAATAATCCAAACCTTTAGCCAGTAAACCCCTTATAACATTTTAAAGCTGAAATAACTCCAGACCTTCAGCCAGTAAACCCATTAAACATTTAATGCGGGAAAATTAAAATCCAGACCTTAGCCCGTAAACCCCTTATAACTTTAATGCTGAAAATAATCCAGACCTTCAGCCGTTAAACCCTTTTAACCTTTAATGTTGAAAGTAACTCCAGACCCTTAGCCAGAAAACCCCTTATAAAAAATTTTAAAGCTGAAAGTAACTCCAGAACCCTTTAGCCAGTAAAACCCCTTTTTAACATTTAAAAGCGAAAAATAACTCCAGATTCAAACCCGTAAACCCCTTATAACATTTTTAAAGTGAAAAATAAAATCCGACCCTTTAGCCGTAAACCCATTGAAAAATTTTAATGGTGAAAGTAACCCAGACCTTCAGCCAGAAACCCAATTTTAAAACCCTTTTTTGCTGAAAGTAAAATCCCGACCTTCAGCCCGTAAAACCCCTTAAAAAAAAATTTTAAAGCTGGGAAAATAACCCCAGGGCCTTCAGCCAGGGAAAACCCCTTTAAACCCTTTTAAACGAAAGTAAAACCCGACCTTCACCCATTTAAAACCCCTTTTTAACCCTTTAAAAGCTGAAAGTAACTCCAACCTTCACCAGAAACCCATTAAAAACCTTTAAAAGCGAAGTAACCCCGACCTTCACCCCGTTTAAACCCCCTTATTAAACCTTTTAAAGCGAAAGTAACTCCCCCCTTTAGCCAGGGAAACCCATTATAACCTTTAATGTGGGAAAATAACCCCCAACCTTCACCAGTAAACCCCCCCTTATAAATTTTTTGCTGAAAATAACCCAACCTTCACCAGTAAAACCCCAAAAAACCTTTTAAAGCTGAAAAAACTTTCCCGCCCACCCGTAAAAACCCCCCTTTTAAAATTTAATGCTGAAAGTAAAAAATTCTGAAACTGGTTTTCGCTACTGAAGAAAATTTTTAAATTTAAATTTTTTCTGAATAATTTTTTTGCATCTTTTCATTGATGAATAGAAACTTGAAAAGAAGCCTTTAGAGAAGTTGAGAGAAGCTTGGAGGAAATTGGGGTGTCAAAATTTTTCCCCTGATACAAATTTTTTACAGTTTAAAAATGTGAAAACATTTTAATATAATTTTTTAAATAGATTAACCTACCTAAATAAAGGGAGTTTGGCCCTTTTACTTTAGTTTAAAAAAGTTTTTTTATTTTTCCCTTTTGTCTGTTTAATTAAAATTTTTAGAAATTAATAGAAATTTTTCACAGAATATTAGATAAAAAACACAATGATGTGTTCATTTACCTAATATGTGGAAAAATAATTTTTTATTATTTAAAAGGTAAGTTTCAAAATTTTGTTTTTTTTTTCCAACAAATTTTATCCTTCAATTTTAATACCCTTTTTAGGTTGGGAATGAGAGGGAAATTTTAAAACCATATTATTTAAAGGGAAAGAGAGGAATTAAAACACCATTTTAATAGGCAGTGAGAGGAATTAAAAAACCATATTAGAAAAGGCAAGTGAGAGGAATTTTTTTCCCCCTAGTAAGCAGCGATGAAGGAATTAACCCAAAAATTAGGCTTACATTGAAGGAATAAAACCCCCTTTTCCACGTCAGATTTGACGTGCTTCCTCCCTTTCTGTTTTAAAAAGATGGTTATCTTCCCTTTCCCCCTCTTCCTCCTGTTTTTCCCTTTTCCCCTCTCATTTTCCTCTTTTTCCTCCTCGGCTTTTTTTTTTTTTTTTTCCCCTTTCCCTTTTTTTAAAATTTTTTCTTTCCCCCCCCCTTTTTTTTTTCAAACTTTTTTTAAAAAAAAAAAATTTTCCCCCCCCCCAAAAAAATTAAAAAACCAAAAAAAAATTCCCTTTTTTAAACCTTTTTGGTTTAAAAAACCCCCCCCAAAAAAAAACCTTTTTGGAAAAAAAACCCCTTAACCCAAAAAAACCCAAAAAACCCCCCCCCAAAAAAATTTTTTTTTAAAACCTTCCCTAAACCCAAAAAATTTTCCTTTTTGGGAAAAAAACCCCCCCCAAAAAAAAAAAAAAAACCCCCCCCAAAAAAAAAAATTTAAAAAAAAAACCCCCCAAAAAAAAAAAAATTTTTTTTTTTTTTTAAAAAAAAAATTTTTCCCCCCCAAAAAAAAAAAAAACCCCCCCAAAACCCCCCCAAAAAAAATAAACCCCAAAAAAGGGAAAAAACCCTTTTTTTTCCCCAAAAAAAACCCCTTTTTTTAAAATAAATCCCAAAAAAAAACCCTTTTTAAAAAAAATTTTAATTTTAAAATTTCCCCCCCAGAAAAAACCTTTAAAATTTTAAAAAAACCCCCCCAAAAAAAAATTTTTTTTTTAAAAAAAAAAACCCCCAAAAAATAAAATTTTTTTTAAAAAAAATAACTCCAAAATTTTTCCCCAAAAAAAAAAAAATTTTTTAAAAACCCAAAAAATCCCCCTTTAAAAAATTAAAAAACCCCCAAAAAAAATTTAAAAAGGAAAAAAATAAAAAATTAAAAAAAAAAAAAAGGAAAACCCAAAAAAAAAATTTTTTTTTTAAAAAAAAAAAAAAAAATTAAACCCTTAAAAACCCTTTTTTTTAAAAAAAAAAACCCCCCCCAAAAAAAAAAATTTTTTTTTTTAAAAAAAAAACCCCCAAAAAAAACCCTTAAAAAATTTTTTCCCCCCCCCCCTTCCCTTTTAAAAAAAACCCCCCCCAAAAATTTAAAAAAGGGCCCAAAACCCCCTTTTTTTAAAAAATTTTTTTTTTTTCCCCCCTTTAAAAAAACCCTTTAAATTTTTTAAAAAACCTTCCCGCCCAAACCCAAAAAAAAAAAACTAAAAACCCAAAATTTAAAAAAAAAATTAAAATTTTAAAAAATTTCCCCTTTTAAATAAAAAAAAAACCCCCCTTTAAAAAAAAGGGGGAAAAACCCCCCCCTTTAAAAAAAAAAAACCTTCCCCAAAATTTAAAAAAAAAAATTTTTTAAAAAAAAAAAAAAACCTTTTTTAAAAAAAAAAATTTAAAAAAAAAAAAAGGGAAAAACCCCTTCACCAAAAAAAAAATTTAAAAATTTTAAAAAAAAAAACCCCCCCCTTTTAAAAAAAAAAAAAAATTTAAAAAAAAAAATTTAAGGAAAACCCCCCCTTTAAAAAAAAATTTTTTTTAAAAAAAAAAAAAATTTTTTTTTAAAAAAAAACCCCTTTTAAAATTTTTTTTTAAAAAAAAACCCCCCCCCAAAAAAAAAAATTTTTAAATTTTTCCCCCCAAAAAAAAAAAAGGCCTAAAAAAATTTTTAAAAATTTAAAACCCTTTTAAAAAAACCCCCCAAAAAATTTTTTTTTAAAAAAAAAAAAAAACCCCCCCCCCCCCAAAAAAATTTTAAAAATTTTTTCCCCCCCCCAAAAAATTTAAAACTGAAAAACCCAACCCTTTAAAAAACCTTTAAATTTAATTTAAAAACCCCCCCTTAAAAAAAATTTTTTTAAATTTAAAAAAAAACCCCCCCAAAAAAAAAACCCCAAAAAAAATTTTGGCCCTTAAATTTTTGGGGGCCCCCCCCTAAAAACCCCTTTTTTTAAAAAAAAAAAAAAAACCCCCCCCCCAAAAAAAAAACCCCAAAAATTAAATTTTTTTAAAAATTTTAATTTTAAAAAAAAAATTTTTTTTTAAAAAAATTGCCGGGAAAAAAATTTAAAAAAAAATTTTTTTTTTTAAAAAAAAATTTTTTTTAATCCAAATTCCCCCCCAAAAAAACCCCAAAAAACCCAAAAAAAAAAAATTTTTTTTTTTTTTAAAAAAAAAAACCCTTTTTTTAAAAAAAAAACCCCCCGAAAAAATTTTTTTTTAAAAAAAAATTAAAAAATTTAAAAAAAGGGGGGGTTTTCCCCCCCAAAAAATTAATTTAAAATTAAATTTTTTCCCCTTTTTTAAAAAAAAAAAAAACCCCCTTTAAAAAA